>JABCKB010000802.1:0-72185 GCA_013184455.1 Fusarium continuum | reverse complement strand
ATGCTGAGCAGGCTGCTGAGCGTTGATCTGCTGAAGACTGCCCTGCTGCTGGCCAGGCACTTGAAGAGTCTGCAAAAGGCTCGAGGATCTCTGCTGGTCCATGACTTGACCGAGGTGCTGAGGATCTTGCATGAGCTGTTGCTGAGAGGAAGCTTGCATCATCATCATCCGCTGTTGGCACTGAGCAGAAGAATGCATCAGGTTCTCATGAGCTTGAGTAGCGGTGAAGTACCCTTGAAGTTTTCCCATGGGAGAGAAAGAAGTCTGCTGGCCCTTGAGCTGATGGGCGGGCATCTTCTGAGCTGGGATGGATCGCTGCTGAGGAGCGTTATCGGCAGGCCGCTTGGTGTTGCCACGACCCTTGGGAGTAGGGGTTTGCATATGCTGTTGCAAGTGCTGCTGGCTCTGAAGGAACTGGCGCATTGGCGCAGGAGGAACTCGGCCAGCAGGGCCTCGTTGCATGTTCATCTGAGTGACAGGACCCTGTTGCATCTGCATCTGCATCTGGGGAGCGAAGGACTGCTGCATGTTGGCCACAGGAGCAGCACGCTGCTCGGGAACCAAGCTGTTCTGGCGAGGGGTGAAAGGAGCAGCAGTGGGACGAAGACCTGACATTTGCTGCTGGAAGCCCTGAGCGTTGTTCGTGACGGGAGTCTGAACGTTGCGGATGGCATGGCGCTGCATGTTGCGCATGACAGGAGCTTGGGCGTTGTTCATGACAGGAGTCTGAGCGTTGCGCATGAAAGGCATCTGCATGTCGTCCATGAGAGGAGCTTGCATGCCATCCATGAAAGGAGTCCGCATGCCACCCATAGAAGGGGTCTGCATGTTGCTCATCGTAGGGGTCTGAGCACTGCTCATAGGAGTCTGGGGCAGAGCAAAGTTGGCAAAACCCGAGTTGGTCATGTTGGGGGCAGAAGAGGCAGTAGTCTTCTTGGCTTGCTGAGGGCGGAAGTGATGAGTTCCAACCACAGGAGCGCAGAAGTTGTTGGCACTCTGAGGGAGAGGCGTAAAATCACCCATGGACTGCATCTGAGCGTTGCCAGACAGAGCGGGATCAATCTGCAACAGAAGAAACGTTAGCGAAATGGAGTCATTGCAAGCCGAAGGAGATGAGTAAACTTACCAAGTGCTGAGCAGAATGCTGCTGATGCTGCTGATGCTGCTGATGCTGCTGGTGGTTGTTGTTGAACTGGAAGGCATTGCCATTCTGGGTGATAAAAGAAGCCGAGCGCTGCTGCTATGAAGTGTTAGTCGCTTTTCATCCCGTTTCGTGAGTGCCGATGTCCAATATCTTACCTGAGGAGCAACTCGCTGGTTATGAGCACCCTGGGCCATTCCGGCCATGTTGGGACGATGATCAGACATAATTCGAGAGCCCGCTACTTCGAGTGGGAAGAGGATCTCGGCGTGTCGATGATAAAATGCTAGTGGCTTGGAAAGATGCTTTGAAGCAATCTTGAAGCGAGAAGCAGGGTAGAGAAGGGGTAGTGTGGTGTCCGGAGACGGGGAAGAGTAGCTGTAAGCGGAGGAGAAATAGGTAGAAGGTGAAGCAGAATCAAGACTGCTCAGCAGAGAGGACTTGAGAGATGTGTAGAAAGGATATTCTGACGAGCAGAGTCGAAAGAAGAAAAGTAAAGTGCAAAGGAGTAGATGCTGTAAAGAAAGCCGATCTCGCCTCCGAGTCTCTCAAAGTCTCAGTAGAATCTGTGTAATCTCGGGAGAAGAAACAAGACTCAACGAGTAAAAGACTTGAAAGACCTGAGGACGGTGAAGAAGAAACGATGCCGGTATCAGATTGTTGCAGAATGCTGTGAAGCTATGGTTGCGAAATCTGATGATGGTGGGGAGAGAAAGAAGAGGAGAAGAGTAGGTTCTGCGAGAGATCTTATAGACTTTCGAGTCAGAGGCTCAACTCAATAGCTGAGGGGGCTGGCACTGGCAACGGGCCGGCAGAGTTAAGCGTTTGACGACGCAAGGACTGGCAGTGCACCGGCAGGGGTTGTTTGAATCGTTCGCCATACTGCAGAGATGTATACTTGATGGACTGCACATTTTGATTTGATTATCAGACAAGCTGGTGATGTTGAAGAGCGAATATTGCAAAGTCGATAGTCTTGGAGTTACCAAAGTTGTTGGAGATAGGGGGTTTATACTACGAGATATCACTATATATGCGAGCACAATCACCAAAATCATCCTGTTTCACCTCTTCTTTGGAGGTTATTCATCTCGAGTCTGTCTATGGGATGAATGATGCTGTAAGTATTCCAACTCCCTGGTGTAGAGGTGCGGGCATATTGTTTTTCTGTTGTGTGGGCACTTACACTGCCGCCAGCTGTCAGCCATTTGATATTGTAGGCTAGCGGAAACGCGCTGAGCTATTGTTCATGCATTCAATAGAAATGTTCGAGCGGGTCCTAGCTCGTTCGAAGTGGGCTTGAGTTGCTGAAGGCTTTGTGTGATAAATCGATGCCCATTGTAGTCCGCGAGTGCGCAGGCGCCTTGAGTACCACGACTGCCATTCGAAGTTATCTTGATATTGATGATTTACCAAAAGCCCGATAAAGCCCCAAGCTGTGTAGGTCACCGAAATTGTTTCATTTATTGATTTCATCTTGGCTTTGAGACAGTGTGCGTGATACCTTTTGGTAAATGTGTCGGTGGCCGAGGTAGACAGATATCAGGCGGCATTCACAAGCAATTAACAGCCCGACCCCATCGCCTGGCCGGCCATGTGCATTGTCAGTGCACTTCAAGAGCCTACATATCGATGACGTATCGCGCTAAATTACATGCTTGGCCATTAAAAAAATCCATTTACTTGAGGTAGTGTTTGCAGAAAGTCGCCCTTGGGGTGGTTGATTGATTGCCCAAAAAGCAACAACAATAAACAATAGCATTATCTATAGTGAATACGACAAGGAGAATAAAACAAAAACACCCCATGTTCCGTTTGATTTCATTTTGGAATTCAATATTCTCGTAGAGTCAAGCCATGCATACAAATAAAGCACTGCCTTGCCGTGTGCTCGCAGTGCTGCATCTAGCCAACTGGAACCGGCAATCAATTAAGGCGCTTAGGCAACCTCCTCCACCATCTTGCCAGGCGGCAGTTTAGGGGCGGGCCCAAAGATTTTACCGGCCGGGCTGTCAAGCATCTCCTCCGTCACTGCTACCCGCACGCCACTCTTGTTGCTGACCCATCGAATGAAGACAGGGTTTGGTCTGTTCGCTTCTTCGCCCGAAGCGCCACCTGCACCAGCGGCTTTGCGGTTGATCTTGGGGGCTTGTTTCTTGAGAAGCTTATTGATTGTTTCCATCTGTGGTGCGGTGTTAGCAACTATCTTCGTCTGTTTTGTCCACTATGATTGTGTTGGTGTACCTTGACTTCCTCATTTCGCTTTTCGCTCAAATTCCGTCGTCGTCTTGCCATCTCCTGTCGACGCATCGACAATTCCTCGGCTGTGAAAACCTTCTTTGCTTGAACCTCTGCCAATGCTAATCAGTTTTGTCCAGTCAAGTGTAAGTATTCAACTTACCATCCGACAGCTTCATGTATTGATGCGTCGTGTCATCCTCGAAACGAGCCCGCTGACGCTTCGTCATCTTGGTAAGGTCGATAGATTCGTCTGGGTTGCCTTCTTCGTCGTCGTCATCATCGTCCTCACCCCCTTCGCCCTCGTCCTCTTCCTCGTCCTCTTCTTCGTCTTCTTCCTCATCACCCTCTTGACCGGCGACCTCTATCTCCTCACCCTCAGCATCCTCATCACCGTCGTCAGCCATAGTCTCGTCGCCAAAGCCCATGGTCTCATCGCCAGCATCACTATCGGCGGGATCACTAAGCTCATCATCGTCGTCATCATCGTCTTGAATCACCTTGGCGGCCGATGCCCGAGATGCTGGCTTCGATCGGGTTGGCTTGGAAACGGTGATGGTTGGGGGAGCCAGATCCATGTCGATGTCCCCTTCAGCGTCTTCCTCACCCTCAGCATCGACATCCATGTCGTCGCCTTCAGCATCCTCCAGATCATCATCATCATCATCCTCTTCCTCCACCTCAATCTCGGCTTCCTCCTCCTCCTCTTCGTCCTCGTCGGGACTTGAGTCGACCACATAGCTCTTCTTAGCCCCTCGATTCCGCTTACCGGACACAATCTCGCCACCCTCAAAGCCACGCTCTCCGCGCGTAGCCTGTCGTAGCTTGTTGGATGGGACTTTTACGGTCAGACTCAAATGACGGTCGCCTCCTGGTGATGAAGGGCCATCCCGAGAGATAGATACGCCCGAGGCGCGGCCAGATCGTCGTGATGACATGCTTCTTTCGCTCCTTTCGCTTATTTCTGGAGAGTCAGCCCATCTGGCATGAACAGAAATGACCTCATTGGCCTTTGTGGCTGCCGAACGACGTGGACGAGAGCTCATGATGGCAGACTTCCGCGCTGGCGAGGTCTGGAGTCGTCTGTAAAAGATAAAGAGAGTGGGAAAGTATTTAAGATGGAATAGTGAGGGTTGGGTTGCAAGTGCGTTGAGATAAAGTTTAGAGTATCCCAGGATCACGCGAAGGGGCGGGTGAACTCGGCGAGGTGATGTTAAATGGGTTGGATGACAGGAAAAGAAAGCAATTGGGAGGTAAGTTTTGGAGTCTTGGTGTTGACGAGGCTGAAATAAGCTCGATTGATTATTGGGGGCGAGAGGGTAGGAGCCAAGTAATGGATTGGCTGGTTAAGACCCGGGTTAAGGCAGGCCACGACAAGACAAGG
The DNA here is from genome assembly GCA_013184455.1 of Fusarium continuum. Classification (NCBI taxonomy): domain Eukaryota; kingdom Fungi; phylum Ascomycota; class Sordariomycetes; order Hypocreales; family Nectriaceae; genus Fusarium; species Fusarium continuum. Next base: position 67,422 of record JABCKB010000802.1, on the reverse strand, counting down.
CAAGAGCAGGAAGTGAAATGTGCAGGGAAAGTGTGGTTCTAGGATGCTGGTGGCGACTGCCGTTTGTAAGGTTGAAATGTAAGGTAGGTAGCGTAGTACCCGGTGGCAGAGGGCGAAACGACGCTTCATTGGTGAGAGACAGCTTAATCTGATGTCGCAGGATGCAAGGCTGATGATGGTCGACCAACTAATCTGGCCTGCAACCGGCCAGGCCAAGCCAACCAAGGACTGACACCTCTCGCTTGTGATTACCACTGAATCAGGGATTCGTACGAGCGGACTCCTAGTCTCCTGCACGTGGCTAGTGATCATCGGTCCAAAGACAAGCACCCAGTATCAAAGTGTATCTGATTGATTGATGGACTGCCGCCGAGCTAAAGAGCAATATCTTAAGGAGGAACTTTATCCCCATCGGTTGCAAGGGAATGAACGGGCAACGTAGCAATGACGGAAGCTACAGAAAAATGACGAACAAAGACGGGATTGACGGAAATGGTGTCTGTTGTGTTGATGCGACCAGACCCAAGCAAAGGGAGACGAACCAAAAGGAAATTCCATAACTCACCTCTCACAAAAGCCGATTGCTTCGGTCACACCAGCGTGTTTTCTGCTTTACTTCTCCTTATCTGCAGCTCAAGAACCAGCAATTTGCTATTTTGGGGTTTAACCGCTTCTAATCGCCTCGCCTCAAACAGGGTCTGACTGAACCAAGACTTGAGAGCAAAGAGCAATCCTTATCACCGGGCGCAAGATCTCCAACCCGTTGATCGACACTGAGCTATGCTGCAATATCCAGTCCAAGGTTGTAAGGCAAGCGCCGTTACACGCTGTCGATGAGTCCGCTGGCTGTTCTGTTGGTTGGATTGTCTGGCGCGCTGAGATTGGCTGATAGGAGATGATGGCGCTGATTCTTCCCGGTGCAGAGACTTTCGCGCGCGTTTCCGGCGTCTTGGGTAAAGCGCAGATAGCGATGCTCGATCAGCTCTTCAATTGGCAATGCTTCTAGGCGTTCAAACAGGTCTTTGGGGGTATAGGCGGTTGATCACTTGAGATATTGTCTGGAATTGATGTTCTCAAGCGAATGCGCGTTCGAGCCATGGCACCGTTTAAGATCGTCCGTTCTATTTCCAGTGTGGGCTACAGTATTTAACGGGGCTACAGAACCGTTTATGTCTCCAGGATGGTCAATGTGCAACGCCTGTTTTCATCAGCCCCTCGGGGACTAGGTACAAGGCAGCCGATATAATACCGACCTTATTAATAAGAAGTCTTTCAATTACTGTTAATCATCAGCCTAGGTATAGTACCTTACCTAGGTACCTCTAGTAGTAATCATGCTTGGGCATGCGGAATCGAACCCCCCTTCCTCCCCACAAGGAACCCCAGACCCGTAAAGCGGTCCGTACTCCACCGTTATCGATAGGAGTACCGAGGCATGTGCCTACGTCTCCGAACCTTACCCGAACCTCGGAGACGTCTAAGCAACCGCCTACACTCATCTTATCCAAACCTCCGACACTTTCATTTATTCTCAAGCGTAATATTATAGTCGTGTGACATTTCTCAACATGAGTGATTCGGATTCAAATCCTGCTATTCCAAGCTGGCAGAAGGCGCAGCCCGACGAAACCGACAGTCAAAACACCGAACCGGCGCCGACGACACTATCCACGAGCAGCTCAACGTCAGAAGTCGATGCGCCGGCAACAGAGACGACAGTGGAGGACACAGCACAACCAGATCATACTTCAGATGATGAAGACAAACTCGAAATTGCGCGACGGTTTCTCGACAACGACGCCGTGCGACACGCGCCCCATGACAAGAAGGTCGAATTCTTAAAGTCCAAAGGTATCGACAAAGCCGAGATACAAACCCTTCTCAGCCAAGAAGAGTCTACCACAGAAACAGAGGTTCGTACATGATTCTATTCTGGCGCGACCATGGCACTGACATTCGTAGTCATCCGCGAGCTCAGAAACAACCAGCTCCTTCACCCCAACACCCACCGAAACTCTCCCCCAATCACCAGCCTCCCAACCGCCCGTCGACCGTCCCCCAATCGTTACATATCCCGAGTTCCTCGCCAAAGCTCCTCGTCCTCCTCCCCTCGTAACAAAAGAGCGCCTTTTCAACGCTCTCTATGCCGTGACCGGCCTCTCCACCCTCGTCTATGGCACAAGCCGCTACATGATCCGCCCCATGGTTGATAGCCAAGCCGAAGCCCGCACTGATTTCCATGACCTCACGTCCCGAAAGCTCGACGCTCTCGTCGCAAAACTCGAAAAGACTGTCTCCGAAGTCCCGCCCAAGAAACCTATCGCCACGGTCGAGGACGAGAGCGAGGCTGAAGACCCTACAGAGATGTTCCACAGGGACATGGGTACGCAGACGACGTTCCCCATAAGCTCTGTGACGGCTATGACAGACTCCAAGGGCAACGAGTCACCCGCCAAGCACAATGCCAACCAACTCTCCAGTTTGAATAAGAGTCTTTCCGGCTTGAAGGATGAATACCGTTCCCAGAGTGAGGGAATGGACAAGATCAAGACCGCTGTTGACGTCCTACGAGATGATCTCGACACCATGACATACACTGCTTATCCTGATCACAGCACTGGATATGATTTGTACGGTCGCTCACGCAAGCCTGAGCCACATGATGAGACTCGTAAGGTACGGGATAGTATTCGGCGTGTCAAGGGTGTCCTTCTGAGCACAAGGAATTTCCCTGCTTCTGCACGATGAGATATCCCAGGAACCATGTTTGTAAATAATACCAGTTCATGTGGAATACGTTATTTTTCGGGGAAAGCTTTCCTGGAAAGGCATTCCTGATGTAGCCATAGCTTTAACAATATCATCATATATAACTCTGCCAACATGCCAACATCCATCCATCATGGTATCATAAATATACCCCTTTCCTGTGACATGCCGAAGCAATTTGCCTCAAAGATCATCACGATCCCGCTTAGGGTCCTCGATCTTGTACTTCTCGAAGACTGCTTCCCAAGTCGTAACCCCAATATGCTCGAAACCGCGGCCTTCTTCAACCTGTAACCGATACCATTCTATTGTCGGTTTGAATATGTACTCCATTGCCTTCCCATCATTTCCGCGCATCTTTTCCCTGATACAATGCTGGAAGAGGCGGTTCTTACAGTTAGTCGGACGGTTCAGCTGCTTCCCGCGAGGGGGGTGAAAAATCGTCCTTAACCCTGCATCCACCGTGCCAATCGTATCGGTTGCATCAATGTCCATTGGTTCCGGAGAAGGTGGGCGTGCCCGGACGGGCGCAGTCCCTTTTTCGACGACCTTCCATCCTCTAGATATCATTGAGTACGTCGGAGCTGGGAGAGTAGCCTTGAGATTCTCCATAAACTGCTGAAGTTGATGAAGAGTGATATCAACAGGATCAGTCAAACCCTCAGGGGTGCTATCCAATCCCCCGATCCAGACCCTCTTCAACGGCAATATATCGTCCAGGTCTTTACGAACAGCTCGTATCATCTGACGTTGTGCTTCGATAAGATCCCCTTCGTAAGCCCCCGCATCTTCACTGAGGTTTCCTTTCCTAATAGGATCCCATATAAGTAGTTCCATGGCCTGCCATGGCTTCTTGTGCGGCTCCACGGCCCTGTATGCAACAATCCACGGCCGTCGATTCCTGTCGAGATCTTCTGGTTTTCCATCGGGGCTCCAGGTTCCTTCAGTCGTGTAGCATAGGGCCATAGCAGTGTTGTGCCAACTACGCCCGTGAACCTGATCACCGAAATACTTAATACATCTGTTGTATACCGTAAAGCCGTTGTGGTAGTCAGAAAAATCATACGCCATGTCCGCGTTCCAGTAAGCAACTGGCAAGTGGAAGAGTGTCTGGGGCGTCCAATCCCCCCCCTGGATACTGTCATCTAGTCTCTTAAGAAAGTTCCTGAAAGACGCGGCGTCGTCACTAGGGATCAATAGCAACTTCTTATGCGGTTGATTCATTGCCGGTCTAGTAGAAGGTTGTTCCTGTGGCAAGGACTGGGAAGAGTCGGCTCGGTCAAGTATTCCGTAGAGATCGTCCGGGTTTGCAAACGTTGAGGGCGTAAATTCAGGCCTTTCACAACGGCGACTGAGTCTTCTGGTGTCTGTCTCACTGGATCCAACCACGCTGAACTTCCGGTACAGGTCCAGATTCATGATAGACCACCACCCGAACCAATTGACTAGACTCTGCTCGTCATTCCCATCAATCGATTGAGGAGCGAAGATGAACGCGGGTTGCTCTTCACTTGAAGATTCTACAAGAACTCGAATCATACCCCAGGTCTTGTAGAGTGCTTCGACTACTCTGTGGGCTGCTTCTCTTTCCTTCTGCTGGACGCAAGACGACGTTTCTGTATAGTGCAACCAGCTGTCTTCTTTCTCAGCTGCCACCCCGAGAAGCCAGGTGTCAAAGTCAGCGCAGACAGCAAGCCGAATACTGTCGCGACTGTTCTTCCAGCCTTTGTAAAACCATTTGAAGAAGTTCCAAACCTGCTGAGGTTGTGAAACAACAAAGCTTGGAGTGACCAAGAGAGCTTTTCTTTGCCCACAGATAGGCTGCAAAGTCACGTCGCCAATCCTGCATGATTGACCGAGAGAGGAATACATGGGTAAGGGTTGCAGAGACTTGGAGAAGAGTCGAAAGTTGAAGTTTGATGACGAGTGAAGTAGATACCGCACATTGGGAAACAGTCGTAGAGACCATATTGCCTCCTCGTGTACGATGACCACGCCCTGGTCTAGCTTCAGGAAGCTACGCCAGTGTCCGGGAAAGAAGCTAGAGAGAATTCTACATTCGGGATTGCAACATCGAAGCCATTTGCCCAGAAACTGGCCTTCTTGTCCAGCATTGGTCGGAAATGCGAGAAAGAAATTATGTTTGCTAGGATTCATGAGGACGTTTTCTGGTAGTAACTGCTCATATTGAAACCCTAACATACGATTGAAGAGTGTCGATGTTAGTTGAGGCAGTAAATCTCCGCTATTAAGACCTTCTGGAAGTGCGATTGGCGCGAGGGTGCGAGTTGTAAAATGAGGAGTTGGCCGAAATAAGTAGTATTGTAGTGAGGGAGACCCGAGTGTTGTTGCTGGTTGCGTCTGAGATGGCGTGTGTACAAAGACACACAGTTCTGGGCGATACAACAGAACGCCTAAAGTCCTAAGGCAAAGCCAACTCGCAACCGCATCTAGGTTGGTCGGATCATCTTTGCTCGTTACAGAGCCGTTGCCTAACTTGTCGGCAGCTAGGGTGCTCTCTTGGGCCCAGAAATCATTGACCATGCAAGTGTGTGTGAAAATCAACGTGGGTTCATTCTCAAAGAGGTCGGGCCAAGGCTCCTCAGCTTCGGGTAGGTGCCTTTCAAAGTTGACTGGTATTGTCTCCCGAGTCCCTGGGCCAAACTGAACATCTATGACAATCGTTCTATCGGGGGGGCTTATATCATCGTTGCCAGTGGGCGTGTCCTCAGCCCGTCGAACGTGTCTGCTTGGAGCATATGTCTGAACACTCGATTCCGGGGGGGAGTCTGCGTCTGGAGACCCCTCTTCCTTCTTAATCGCCGGGGCTGTTGGGCCAAGAGACTCTTCTCGTAAGAAGAGGCTCTCTTCGGTATCAAGCTCCATGGACTCTTCCGTGGCGGGAATTATTGTCTCTTCAACTGTACCCCAACTAATTGATTTCTTGAGTTTAGGCCTCGGAGGCTCCCGGTTGACTTCGAGAGATTCCTCATCATGTCGAGCACGCTTGGCGCTCCTGTTTGGTGACCGACCTTCATCTATCTCAACAACTTCGGGACTCGAGACGCTCAAATTGTCCACGCGCCGCTCTGCTGGGTTCAGAGAGATGAGATCGGATGGCATTTTTGGTGGTGCAGCGCTTTCTCGATCGCGACCTGCCTTTTCGATAATCCTCGCATATCGATGCCTGATAAGTTTGGGTTGTTTCGTAGAATCCTTAGCAGCTTCTGCAAGAGTCATACGCTTCTTTCTCACTTTGCCTCCTGAAAATACATTCCCAGTGAAAGACTGTGCGGTCTGTGTCTTGCGGGCCGTCAATTGCTCCTTGCGTGTATCAGAGTCGGCATGTTTTAGCGGTCCAGGGCGCCCGAACTTGGATGAGAGAAGACTGTTCGACTGTGACGAATTTTGATGCAATTGCTTATTTGCTGTAGAGCCGATGCTTGATTGCCTCCGGGGCGCTGCCTTGTGACTGGTCGAAGCCACGATTGAGCTTGTTTGTGCGAGTGTTTGCTTGTGGGTAGATGTTGCGCTGTTGCGGCGACTGTTTTTTGGCGAATAGTCCTCGCTTAAACTTGCAGTTGATAGTTTTCGTTTCTCACTAGAATACTGCAACTGTTGTCCCACGCCAGCATCCGCGTTGTGGTCTGCAACGATGCCCGATGGACTTGAGACCGCTGAACTACTGGGTTCTTCTCCATCTGGAAACCTGTTGACCCATTTCAACCACTCTTCCATATACTTGAAAGATGTTTGCTCCTGTCCTCGTCGCTTTCGAAGCCGGTTCCTTTCTTGATGGCGCGCAAGCTTTTCGTCGTACTTTGTCTTCCAGGCATTCTTCCAATCTCGAATCCTCTGGTACAAGTCGAAATCTCCTCGTAACTTGGTTTGCTCCCATTCTTTGATGAGCTTATCATTCAAATTTTCTTTAGGCTCCCAAGTCGCTTCGTACAAATCATATCCCTCCCACTTGATGAGATAGCGTTGACTGCCATCGATCTCCCATTCCGCCATAACCCCTGACACGAACCACTCTTCATCAGAGCCGTGCTCGGTCTGTATGGTGGAGGCTACAGAGTCTCCATCGGAATCGTCCATGCCCATTTGTTCTAGCGGCAGTTCTTCCATGACTGGCAGCGAAAGTCATGAGTCAACGGTGTGACGTTGGACGATAGAACTGGCGTGTATCGGAATAACAAACCCTTATTGACCCAAAGGCTCTTTCCGATAGAAAGCGATGTCGGTAACGGTTTGAAGTGAAAATCAAGGTTGCTCACTAGTAAAGGCAATTGAGTTTGTATTTCGTACCTACCTAGTGGATGATGCCTCACGTCGAATGTTTGGCGGATTTGACTTTCATTGGGGACCTCGTGTTTTCAAGACCGCTTGACGTCAGACTCGAAAGCAGCTGTTTTGCTAGACTGATGTGTTTTTGTAAGGGGATTCTGGGTAAATGTTTTTACAGTCGTTGAGTAAGTACTGGCCTTTCTCAGGCGCGTTTGTTTGCTTGTTCTGAGGAAGGTGCCAACCCGCGAAAGCACGTGAGTGGCGCTTACCCCAGCTGGCGGGCCAGTGCTCTGTTGACCTAAACTCCATGCCTCTTGGGAGTACCTAGAATAATTAGTTTGACGAGGTGAAGAATCAGTTCTGCGATTCGCATCATGAAAATATAAATATAAAGTTCTATAAAAGAGAGCCATCTAGCCGAAAGCTATCTAGAACGATATGAAAGGTGAATATCTCTATTTGTAATATGATATATTATTATTTTCTTGCTATTTCGAAGCCACGATCGGAAAAAACAAGAATAAAAGTACATTCTTAGCTCCCTTGGAGGCATTTGTCTTCTCCACTCGGGCAGCTCGCCATTTCTCAGGAAGCAAGTGAAATGTCTCCAGGCTCCAGTTCACATTGAAATGCAGCATAAAACTCAATCTGCCCAAGATAGGTTTACTTCACGTACCCTCACGTTGTTCCTTGAGTTGTCTTTGAGCTACCGTATCCATCATCGAATACATGTGGTTAACCTATACCCGAGACTAGGTGCCTAGTCAAGCTAGTCATCCTCTGAGTTTAGCTTTTGATATCCCATGACGACATTCAATCGTATCTCAAAGATAACTTGAGTTCTATGCTGTCTACCCCAATCAAAGTTTAATTTAATCACCCACATAGAAGAATGGTTTACGGAAAGGTTCGCCTTCATCACAACTGCAGCGCGCCTCGTCCAATTCTAGGGAAGTAGTCAAGATGAATACCTTGATTGCCTCACATGATGCGGTTGGCTAAAAATTAAGCGATTGTTGCCCCAGCGGAGTGTTGTGCTGGTCAAATAGAATGGGTAGTTACAAGCATTTGCATTAAGACCAAAACATTGTGATATGCGACCAGGTTTGTAAGAAGAGTTTTGGAGTTTTGGAGTTTTGGGGCAAAAATCTGTGCCTACCTACCTCTGGGACACTATGGCCTGCCAGACGCACCTGAAAGCGGTCAGAGATGAACTCATATCGATATTCATCTAAGGTAGCCTGTATCAGCAACATTGATCAAGTATGTGCTTGCGTGCCCTTCTAGAGATAAAGCGCAATGCAGTCATCTAATACATCATACGGCTGTTAGTCAAGGTCTATCAATGCAGAGAGTGTCCGGATTCGGTACTGTAGCTGACAATTGCACCCATGACTTGAAACTTCCCTTTGTCGTTGCCTGTTCTCCAAAGCCACTCTAGCTCTGACCAGGAATTGACTCGAGCGCAGCCATTTTTTGGGGACAGGTTGCATTCCCTTGGATCTAATACTGGAACCTACCTATGTAGCAGCCTAGCAGCGCTGTCGCTGTTCGCAGTGACTTCGCAGCACTACTCTCGCTACCTGGCCCCAGTCGTAGGTTGCCAGCCAGTGCCAGCCCGTGCCACCGCCAGGTACCATCTACCTGCCTCCACTAACAAAGAAGCGTGTAGTTCCCCCCTACCTTCAGGTATGGACAGCTCTAGGTAGTTAGCCCGGGCAGTACAGCCTTTTACCCCTCGGCACGGGGACTGGAAGGTCTAGGTGCAAACAACCGCCTATCGCCAGAGCCGCGCATTCTCTCCCTTCTCCACATCCCACACCTAAACGACGTCGACTTGTCTTTCTCGCAGCGCCAGCGCACTCACCTTCATCTTCATCCTCCCATTTTCGAACTCAACTCGACTCAACAACTTTGCTGAAGCTACAACACCGCAGCCATGGCCAACGACGAGTATGATGTACGTCTCGTCCCCCTCCCTACCTCTTAGCCTTTCGTGTCCCGCCAGTTGCTGACCCGTGGGCCCCCTTTGCAGTTCCTCTTCAAAGGTGCCGTCACTACCATCCTCCTAAGGCCACGCCTGGCCCGGGGCCTACGAACGCCCGTTGCTGACATTGTGAACTTGCAGTCGTCTTGATCGGAGACTCTGGAGTCGGAAAGTCCAACCTTCTCAGTCGATTTACCCGCAATGAGTTCAACCTAGACTCCAAGTCGACTATCGGTGTCGAGTTCGCCACTAGATCCATCCAGGTTGACTCCAAGACAATCAAGGCCCAGATTTGGGATACCGCTGGCCAAGAGCGATACCGCGCTATCACTTCCGCTTACTACCGAGGTGCGGTCGGCGCTCTCCTCGTTTACGATATCAGCAAGCACCAGACCTACGAGAACGTCACACGATGGCTCAAGGAGCTGCGGGACCACGCAGATGCCAACATTGTCATTATGCTGGTTGGAAACAAGAGCGATTTGCGACACCTGAGAGCTGTTCCTACTGAGGAGGCCAAGTCCTTTGCCAGTACGCATTGCCTGCAACGATTCTGACCAAGAAGGGGACTCTTTGACTGACCCATCTGTAGGCGAGAACCACCTGTCCTTTATCGAGACGTCCGCCCTCGATGCCAGCAACGTTGAGCTTGCATTCCAGAACATTTTGACTGGTTCGTCATCTCGCAACCCACTTCGGATGGTATCGGGCTACAAAAAACTAACAATGAACCTAGAAATCTATCGCATCGTTTCCAGCAAGGCCCTCGATAGCGGTGACAGCGCCCAGGCCACCATAGGCGCGGGTACCAACATCTCTCTCAGCAAGCCCGCCGACGATGATGCTGCAAAGGGTGGAAAGTGCTGTTAAATTCCTTGCAGACCGTTTGCAGACGGATATAGGGCTTTGGGGGTTTGGGATACCTGGCGTCTCGTTTGTCCCCGAAAACGCTCCTCGCTAAAGGAGAGTGGAGGAGGCGAGGAATCGTGATACGTCTTTTTTTGATATCAGAAGGCGCGGTTACTTCGGCTTTCCTTTGTTCTTATTTTTTGTCATGATGGTTGTCTTGGGGTTGATGCGTCCAACGATCGCTGCGGCATGGCCATCTTAACGTAGCTGAATGAATTCTTTATAATGTTCGCCCTGACTGACTACGATCCTTCCAAGTTAGACGCCACAATCTAGGTACGCCTACACGCCATCTTGGCAAGGCGTGAGCTCGTGGATGAATATCAACTTGATTACTCGGTAGTGTATGGTTCATTCCAAGGGTCTTTTTACCAACAGCGGGGCATTCCCATCACATGCGTTTCCCAACGCTCAACATTGACGACCTTCTCGTTAAACAAAAAAGCTCGTAACTCTGTGCAATCCACGATGTGCCTTGTTTATTCTCGCCGTACATAAAGCATTCCTTGGGTTTAGACCCAAGCTCTGTGAGTGGCTCTCGTCAAAACGGAGGACAGCTACTGATAATATCCCCTAGGTCCCCCTGGCCCGGCTTGTTTCGACTTCTGGAGCGGTGTCGCGGCCCCACATAAACACCCCACTTCCTTATCGCCCAGCTCCCCAGGCTTATCGAATCCTAGCCGACCATTTTTTTTTTTTTGGAAAATTGCCCGCCGCGTCGCAAGGCCTGGACTAGGAAACCCATCATCAAGACCACGACAGCCTTTTCAACTTCCGGTAACAATCGAGACCTTGAGATTCGTTAAAAATGGCCGCTGTCTATAAGTCAATCTCTAAAACTAGCGCCCCCAAGGCCGAAGCGCCTAGCAATGGCGTCAAGAAGAACAAGCAGAGGGTTCTGATTCTGTCTTCGAGAGGTGTCACTTTCCGGTAAGGCTTCTATGACTATCAAACTCAGAGCGCATTCAATTGACTTTAAAATTCTTGTATAGACATCGCCATCTTCTCAACGATATTGCATCGATGCTCCCGCACAGCCGAAAAGATGCCAAGTTCGACTCCAAGACCAAGCTGTACGAACTAAACGAGTTGGCCGAGCTTTACAACTGCAACAACGTACTTTTCTTCGAGGCAAGGAAGGGAAAGGATCTCTATGTGTGGCTTAGCAAGGTCCCTAACGGACCTACCATCAAGTTCCACCTCCAGAACTGTGAGAGCCGAAGACGACTTGAGGACTGCCACCAGGCACTAACATGAGACAGTGCACACAATGGAGGAACTTCACTTCACCGGTAACTGCCTCAAGGGCTCGCGGCCCGTTCTCTCTTTCGACGGTGCTTTCGACAAGCAGCCTCACCTGCGACTCATCAAGGAGCTCTTCCTTCATACCTTTGGAGTTCCCGAGGGTGCCAGAAAATCCAAGCCTTTCATCGATCACGTTATGGGCTTCAGCTTTGTTGATGGCAAGATCTGGGTTCGAAACTATCAAATCAACGAGGTTGAGGCGACAGCGAAGGAGGGAGAGGAGGATGCGGAGGAGTCCAAGTCCAAGTCTCGATCTGGAAAGCCGGATACCGACATTAACTTGATCGAAATTGGTCCTCGCTTCGTTCTGACACCTATTGTGATCCAGGAAGGCTCTTTCGGCGGACCCATCATCTACGAGAACAAGGAGTTCGTGTCACCAAACCAGGTACGAGCCGATCTCCGAAGGACAAAGGCTTCGCGACACAACGCCCGCGCAGAGCAACAGGTTGAGAGACGCGTCAGGAAGGGCGACCTCGGATTGCGATCCGTTGGTGGCCAGCGACCAGCTAAGGATGAGCTAGATACCAAGATGCTGTTCGCCTAGACTATTTGATACATACTTACTGGCTTGTTCCATTGGGTTCATAAACACTGGGACTGGGTGTTGGAGTTTTAGGTCATACTGCGCTGCTATTTGCCAAAAGAAATGAATATACAATTCAGTTACCACCAACTTTACAGACTGGTTTGTCTTATTTTGTCCTGTGTCGCTCTCGCTTCCTAATAGTTCTGACGCCATAAGTCGCATCATCACTTAACCCGCTCGGAAGAAGTTCGGTGATTTGTTATCGGAACGCGGCCTGGTGTCGCGACTGTGTCATGGTCCGTATATCAGTCATCCCCTTTTTCCTTCTTCATCCTCATTCTCATTGCGCTTTCAGCTGGTGCATATGCGGACAAGCATTGCTCCAGAATACAGCCATGGGAGATACATTTACTCAGAACCTGATGCCTAAGTGCGTCCCTACTGTTACCTCAAGCCCCAACGCCGGGGTGGTCGGACAATAAGCCCCGTATCATTGACGCTTTGGGTGTCTCAACCGCGCAGCACCTCAGAGCGACTACAGAGCCAAGCTGCTCTCATCTCAATATCCCCCTTCCCAACTCTCAGTGAACATATCATCACTGAAGGCTGAACAAGCTGGGCTATTTACGAAGCACCAACCAAACATATATTGTGTGCCAAAATCGCCATTTACCAATAACCAAAATGCAAAGTCCACCAAGTCAGTCACATGTCCTGTTTCTGTCGTTTGTATTCTAATTTATTTTAGTTTCCGCCAGAGTGATAACCCTGGTTCTTTAATAAGATTGTACAATCGCGTTCTGTACAGGCGAGGGCCTTTGTTGTCGTCTTCACTGTTGGGATACTCGCTGTACTTATTTTTTGGGTTTTGCCCCCGACATTACCGAAACATCCTTTCCAATACACACCTCAACCCCTTTGCGTTAGACGTTTAATCATACAAAGCGTCTACAAAAAATGGCTACCGATATGCCAAAAATCCTTCGCCTGACCGGGCTTCCCAACGAAATCCTTCTAGATATATACCATCAGTTGGATCTAGATGGTGTGTTCAACCTCTGTGCTACTCACAGGACATTTCATGAGCTTTTCAGTAAGAGAAAGGCTTCTATTTTATTTCCCGTCCTGGTTCGGGAGTTTAGCCCGTTTGATGAGCTTCTTCAAGTTTACACGGCTTCAGCCGAAGACCTTGACTGCCGTGGTGGCCTGTATGCTCCACGCAGAGTAATATTCAAGCGATTTCTCGGAGACACTGGAACCGTGTTGGCCCCGCGTTCGGAACATCGACCTGCTTTGTCGGCGGGTGCTGTCGATGGATTCATCACTCTCAATAAGCCAGGCAAACCCACCATACCACATGCTCAGCCTCTCAAGACCGTTATCTTAACCGAGAATGACCTGAAGCCACTTCTTGGCTACTGTTCACTTGTGTTGAAGTGGCAGGCTAGGTTTCCTCAGATGAGATGGTTTCATGAGCCTGAAAACTGTCGGTACCTTCGCGAACATGAAGCTGAGAGATTTCGCAGAGCCATGTATCGATGGTGGCTCTACGGCTTTTACTTTCACGGAGACTTCCCACGACCTCGTGTTGGTCTCCCGGAACCTGGCGTGGATGATGTTAGACTTAGTCAACTTCGGCTGTATTCCACGAGCGAGCTGGTGGAACTGATGGATCTGGTCGAAACCATGAAGGATGTCGTCTTGCACTATCTCTGCCCTCGGCTTGATCCTAGTCAAGATGAATATGTAAGTACACCACGGCAAGAATTTACGATTCATACTGACACTACCTCTAGGAGGGCTGCGATTCCTACTTGTATGATGTCGTTGACCGTCCCGAGTCCCTTGCAAGAGGTTGGCGTGACCAGAGCCGGTGGGGCCGGATTGTAAAGACATATTGCAAGCTTGGCCCCAAAGATCTCATGTATCTGTTCGAGAACATCTACAGCTACCCTCGGAAACGTCTCATTACAGAAGCTCGCACTCTTCAGCCAAATCTTACTTTTGACCAAGAATCCATCTCTGTATCAACTCAATGTGTCTTGGATGAGCGGCAGTGGTCATCAAATATGCCTGCCTTGCCTCTGGATGGACTAGGAGGTGTAATTGACTGGGACGACGAGCGTGATGCAGAACGTGCCAAGTTTGGAGGTGATGCCAGCTTGGATGGGACTTTGCCAGGGGGGGCTCGTATGCTTCGGTCTTCGTCTCACTACTCGCCTAGGGGAGATGATGGATCTTATTTAGAGGATGTGCAGCGGCAGCCTTGGGTCGAAGGGAGGTATATGGTGTCGTTTGCTTAAGCTTCACTATTTGGATGTGTTGCGGATAGACCTGCTATCGCCTGCTTTGGTGTAGAGATAGAAGATGACTGAGCCATTGTAGACTCTCATGGAAGGGACACGTACTCGTCTTACACGTGTGAATAAGAAGAGGATCCCTATGAAAGCCTGCTCGATTTCTGGGTTGATACCTATCGTTGCCTGGCCCTGAGACGACGAGAAGTTATCATGCATCACAATGTTTCACTTGTGATTCACCGTATACCTTAGGCTTAATTCATTTCGCTCTGTTATATCCTAATTCGGGTTTCAAGGAACAGATAAGCATAGACTCGAAAAGACAAAGAACCTAACTTATACAATAAAACCGATTGCGGTCAATTGGCACCTATCAAGGAACCCCCACTACAAGCCAGCGTAAACCGCGGGGCGATTCAGTGGCAGATAGCGCCTGAAACCAAGCCGAGCTCAGGGCAGCCCGCGCGCCAAAATCGACCTCCACTGCTGAGCCTCACGTCACCCTCGATTCTCATTCATCTAATCTCAGAGCTAAGTTAATATCAACCACCGCGGTCAAACCTGCGCGTGCTTCTCACTCCACCACTCAGCGTTGGCTTTATGCATATCTCGAGCTTCCTACAAAGTCTAATAATACTCAAACATATACTACGGCTTCGTTAGAGGCTGTCCTGACTGTTGCGGTCGCGCCATATTGAGCAGGGGTAAGTGATGTGTGTTTTGTTTGGGTTGCTTCAAGATTCGTACGGCTTTCTTTTTACTAAAGTGCGCTTTTGATGCGACCGATTGGGGGTCTTTATGAAGGGCGCTTGCATCTTTGTTTGTGTGTTTGCAAGTCACGAAGAGCTTATGCGCCCCTGAAAGAATACATTGACCAATCTCAAATGGGTGTTGTGGCTCATGCAGCTGGTCTTGCTAACATTCATTCTTTGCTTTGCTCTTCATTATCATTTGCATTTTCTCTAGTCTATAATAGGCTCTTTGCGATATTTACGTTCTTACCAATTACTTCTCTAACATGTGCATAGATACATCTGCTGGCGGTTGTTTCAACCAGGCGCCAACTTTGACTCAGTCACATTCACACAGCTCCTGGGGTCGCCAGGCCTCCAGTGAGGATACTGGTGATTGCCTACTATGGAACCAAATAACACAGAGGTTGTCGATCACCCTATGAAGGATCTAGATGCCCCGAATGGGTTCAGTCGGACCAGCAACACCAGCATAGATGACGACGACACGGCTTCCGAGGAGCCTTATGATGGAGATGATGATCCCGAACCTCAAGACCTTGCCTTTGACCAGATGCGACGAAGAGGCCTGTTACCCACAGGGTGCTGCTACGATGATCGGATGAAGTTGCATATGAATGCCGACTTTTCCCCCAACACGCACCACCCAGAAGATCCTCGACGTATTCATGAGATCTTCAAGGCTTTTAAGAAAGTTGGCCTCGTCTACACCGGACCTGAGGCAGAGCTGCCCAGGATAATGAGAGAATGCCCTACACGTTATATGTGGCGCATACCTGCCCGTGCTGCCACGCGAGAGGAGATTTGTCTTGCGCACTCCCCTGATCACCTGAGTTGGGTCGAGAACTTGGACAAGGCAAGCACGGCAGAGCTCAGAGACCTAACAAAGCGGTACGACCAGGGGCGAGAATCCCTCTACGTTGGAAGCATGTCGTATCCAGCTGCTCTACTTTCTGCTGGGGGAGCCATCGAGACTTGCAAGAATGTGGTCACTGGACAAGTCAAGAACGCATTTGCCGTGATTCGACCACCAGGGCACCATGCAGAGTTCGATGCGCCAATGGGGTTCTGCTTCTTCAACAATGTTCCGGTGGCAGTCAGGGTATGCCAACAAGACTACCCAGAAACATGTCGCAAAGTACTCATCTTAGACTGGGATGTTCATCACGGCAATGGAGTGCAAAACATCTTCTACGAGGACCCCAATGTTCTATACATCTCCCTACACGTCTACCAGAACGGAATTTTCTACCCTGGCAAGCCTCCGAACCCCATGACCCCCGATGGAGGCATCGAGAACTGCGGAAGTGGCCCTGGGCTTGGCAAGAACATCAATATCGGCTGGCACGATCAAGGCATGGGCGATGGAGAATATATGGCGGCGTTCCAAAAGATTATCATGCCCATCGCCAAAGAGTTCAACCCAGACCTAGTGGTTATCTCCGCAGGTTTCGATGCTGCTGATGGCGATGAACTCGGAGGCTGCTTTGTCTCTCCGAGCTGCTATGCTCACATGACACACATGCTCATGTCACTGGCAGACGGCAAGGTTGCGGTATGTCTGGAGGGCGGCTACAATCTCAAGGCCATTTCAGTATCTGCTGTCGCCGTTGCCAAGACACTCATGGGTGAACCGCCACCCAAGATGGAGCTGCCCAAGATCAATAAAGAAGCCGCGCGCATCCTGGCCAAGGTGCAAGCACACCAAGCTCCCTACTGGGAGTGTATGCGGCCAGGAATCGTTAACATACCCGAGATTCAGTCGCTCAACTCTAACCGTCTCCATGATGTGATCAGAAACGCTCAAAGACAAGTTTTGCAAACAAAGCATAGCATGGTGCCTCTTTACATCCAACGCGAGCATCTATACAAGTCATACGAGAACCAGGTACTAGTAACACCAGGTCTTCATGAAGCGAAAAAGGTTCTCATCATTATTCACGATCCGTAAGTTGACCGCCTACAAGGTCAAGTCTGGTTAGTAGCCACTAACACCTTTCAGTCCTCAACTTCTTGCACAGCCGGATGTTATAGATGCGTCTCTCGAATCGCACAATGCCTGGGTTGTGAGTGCATGTGCGGAGCTTGTGCCTGGCCAAAGACTAACTGTTGCAGGTTGATGGCGTGACCGATTATATCGACTGGGCTGTTGATCAGAAGTTTGGTGTTATGGATATCAACATCCCAGCCTATGTCACCCATGAAGAGGTATGAGCTAAGCCTCAATGATGGGGACGTATGTCTGATCTTGTGTACAGGACTCGGATGCTTATATGCCCGGATTCAAAGAAAGGGCTCTCACGGAACAAATCCAAACGTTGGTTTGTTACTTATGGGATAATTACTTGCAACTTTATGATGCCGATGATATCTTCATCATGGGTGTCGGGAACGCCTATCTTGGAGTCAAGGTTCTGCTCGTCAATAGAGGTAAGTCTGACGTTGACTGCTGGTGAGACCCTGTTTTAACATGAACCAGACTGCAAGTCAAGAATCTCAGGCGTCGTAAACTTTGCGAACGGAACTCTCCGTCCAGTCAAGTCGGACATTGACACAGATCTCTCGTCGTGGTACAAGGAGAACTCACGAGTCTATATTGCGGGAGATCATGCGTGCTGGGCCGACCCTGATTTGACGAGAAAAGTCCACAAGCGACGCTTCGGAACAGTCGTTCGCAGTCCCATGTTTGGTCTGAACAAGATGATGGCGCATCACGCAAAGGAGGCGCGAGAGTGGATCCTAGAGAGAGTTGAAGAGACGTCAGACGCAGATATGACTGAGGAGGAGAAGTAATGGTTACGGAAGCAGAGATGGTGTCGGGGAAATTTGCGCTTCGTTCCCTTGTGTAAGGGGGCAATTTTCTTGCTCTAGCAGGTCTTGGTCAGTAGGGGAGCTGGAGCTAAAGTTTCTCGTACGTTATATTATATACCTCTAGGAAGCGCTTTTGTACCAACAACCCATATAAATTTTTCCTTACAATGATCTGCCTCACTGGTGATCCAGTTGCATAGGTACTCGAGTAGTTGTAGTGAAATGTACAGTGCCAAGTACAGTGCTCACCTATATATGCACACGGTTTCTTTCTGCTGCCTGATTCGTGTCGGAAGTCGGGATGCGAAATCTCCGACCTCCCTGCCCGTCGCCCTGTACCTTAACTTTTGGAGGCTCCATCCATCTTGCGGCTTGCAAGAACGCGTGCTTGCGCTTTCGTGAAGGCACGGCACAACACATCGATTCAAAGCACGTACTACGCACATTGTTGCGCTTTGGGGAAAGCAGGCATGGATCGCGATCGAGGTCGAAGGTAAGTCTTGGGATGTTGTTTCGCTTCTTATATTCGCCCTGCACACACTCTTCATCATCATTGTCGTCGTCGTTTGCGACATCGTCTTTGGTATCTTCAGCATCCGACACTGGAACCTTCGACATTCCGTATTCGACCTTCTACCTCCTGGAGCGACACTGTTCGATATTTATACTTTGGACGACCCATACCTGGTGCTGGACTCGAAAGTGAACCTATTAAACCCAACATTCGTCATCGGCCGATTACACCGCGATGGATATACAAGGCAATGACTCTCAGACAACCGCCGGAGGGGTCCTCGAACGTCGACCGTCGTCTTACAAGCTTGTGAAGATATCGCCGAACGGAATCATTTCCTCGGAGGCGCATCTTGAAAGACAACCTGTATAAACCGACCAGACTAGCCTCATCCACCGCGAGGATTGGCTATCTGTGTCTCGCTACAGCCTCTCTCTCCACACAGCTTCAAACAGGTGCAGTCATTGTTTAGAAGATCACAAAATGCAGTAGGGGCACAGAGGGCTTGGGAGTATATGCCAATCCATCATATCCGCTTCCACGTGGCTAGGTGCCGCAGTGTGGTATCCCATTTTATCGGCCATTTTCCCCCCTCTCAGGCTCCTCAGGATTATCCGAACCGAATGAACGCTAAAGCTACGGGATTTGAACACGGCGCCTAGGAACGTGCTGGACGTCGTTTGCTACTTCGTCGCGATCAAGAGTCTGGGGATTTGTCAGGGCCTTTGCAAGACTATTGGGGGGAATATCACATGGATGCTGATGTGGTTGCTTATGGCCTGCCGATCGAGCCTCTGCATTTGCCTGACCTTGCCTGACCTTGAGTTTATCATCCATGCCAAAAGAGGAGAAGTACAGCGGTGCAACAGCGACCAACGCCGACTGGAACCGGTTCCTGCTTTGTTTCTCCATTTCTTCTGCTTCCGTCTTACTCTTCCGCCGCGTTTTCATCTTTCACCTCGTTACTTATTCAAAAATTCAAGTACAAACACTAACTGCTAAAAGGTTTGATGATGGGGAAGTCGTTAGATACGGCGCTGGAGAGTCGTGGAGGCCCACTCCTCGAGGAGACCGATCACCTAGGCGGGTCAGGAGCCCAGTCAGAGAGCGGGCAAGGAGTCCACGACCTAGAAGTCCGCGTCCTCGAAGTCCAATACCTTCTGGATCCGATAGTTATGTGCCGGGGAGGTACCCACCACGCCGTAGGTCGAGAAGCGGAGGGGATCGATATCGGCGAGAGCGATCAAGAGAGAGTCCGCGCAGACGAGAGCGTAGTAGATCTATGCGGCGGCCATCTCCACGACGTAGTCTGTCAAGGAGAGGCTCACCTCCGCGAGGGGATAGATATGAACGTCCACGGTCTCCTGCCCCCGTCAGAGATTGGGAACGCGATCGTGAAAGAGTCAGAGATCGAGAATGGGACCGTGATCGAATACGTGATAGGGGACGTGACTTCGAGCGACGTGACGATAGGTAAGTTTCCTAGGCCTGTGTTGACAATCTGGGACTAACTGACAGAAGACGACGATCTAGGTCTCCTTTTGGTGTGATTCGCCGCGACAGAACTCCTCCTGTGAGGTCACCTATACCAGGACCTCGCGGTGGCACATACAGGCCACGTTCGCGGTCCATGAGCCGACGTGGAAACGACAGATACCAGTCATATAGGCGTGCTAGTCCCCCTAGAGAGTCTGGAATCTCATCAGCGATAACTTCTCAGTCGGCATCTGGAAGATCATCACCTCGGCCGAGTTCGGTGAGGGCCCGTTCACCACTTCAGTCTCGAGAAGAGTCTCCTCATCACCATGCTGCGTCTGGTGTTGGGCTACCTAGGGAGGTCACGAGATCCGGACCTTACGACTCAAATGTGTCTATTCCATCTCGATCACCGCCACGAGGCCCTGCAGCGTTGAGGGCACCTCCAACTGGCCCCGCGGCGAATAGGAATCCTGCGGCCCCGGTAGCTTCACCAGCACCGCCTCCTCCTGCTCGAACTCAAACACCTACCGCTCCTCCCCTACGTTCAGGCACTGCCAGTCCGACCATTCCACCAGCTGGTCCACGAGGTTATGTGCCTCCAGTCAGAGGTGGTTTTCCTCCTCGCGGAGGACGCGGCGGTTGGAACCAGCAACCACCGAGACACATGCCAGGACCTTCTCCAACCCCTTCAACACCCAATGGACCATCATCCATTCCCACTGGTCCACGAGTCACTCCGTCAAACAGCCTTTCAAACTCAACACCAACGCAATCGCGACCATTCAATCCTCCGACTGGACCATCGGCCCAACATGCCGGTGGTGCACGGCAAACTTTGGCGCAGTCCATGCTGGCGACACTCCCTCCGATTATCCCAGGCGGCAAGCTAGACCCTTTGATGAATCCCATCTCCCTTGGTGTAACTCGAGAGCTTGAGCCACATTACCGTAAGTTGAAGGATGAGGAGGAAAAGTTGCGAGATGACCTGCACGCAAAACAGGAGCGTCTACGTAAGAGCCTGTATACCTGGAACCGACTCGAGCGTGACTCGAGAGCGTGGGAGATGCGCAGTGACTTGAGCGAGAGGAGCATGAAGAACCTGGCAGGCGAAGGAATGGGCGGTGCTGCATTCTAGTAAATGGATTATTCTCGGACATCATTCAGGGCTTCTTGGGTTTGGCGCCGGCGGTGCAGATTCATCATTTGTGCTTGGTATGGGTATTATCAAGTACGCTGCAATGGGTTTAAGGCTGCAACCGTTGCTTTTCTTCTTAAGGGTGGTCATGAGAGAAGGCCTGTGGCTTGTTGGCTTTTGACGTCAGTAGTGGTGGTGGTGTAAGACGTTTTGTACGACAATTACCTTCTAGATAATAATCATGATGAGACTCACCATGTGCATGCTCAGTCGCTCGATGTTACTTGCGCATATCTAAATATGCCCATAGGCTGTTCAGGTTTGCTGAGGATCATAGGTACCTAGGTCCCATGATGACCACTATAAGTCCTCCCAAATGCTCTCTCTATGTACGGTCGACTTTACGGCAACAAGCACATTGCATATTCATCAGAGCTCAACGAAGGCAAATTAATTAAAAGACATTGGTTATTCAATTACTCTTCTCAACGTCCATGCAGGACCTTGCATAGCCCTATTACTGGCCATGTGTAGTCGTTGTCATGTGCAGTGAACTAACCATCATCCCCACACAGTCCGATAGTACAAAGTTATCACCAAAGTCCACAAAGGAGAAACAACAAGTTTGAATTTTTTCGACTTCCCATATGGTGCTATCGATTCTAGATTTGGGTGACCTGTCGTTTCCCCTTTGAATATTTGCATGACAGCGCAATCGTGAAGCACAGAGTGCTGTGAAGGCGTATATGTAAGCTTCCAAATCCACTCCCCCAATCTTTTGTCACTTCCAGCAGGAAAGGTCCGTCGCGAGGTGAGATAAAGCTGTGTTGTACAGATTCGTGTAAGCTAGCGTTAGATTAAAAGCAATTCGAAGGCATGCTTTTAGGTTGGGGTGCAGATTTGGCGCGTTCAGATAGCGAGGCGGTGATAATGGGTGTTGGGACTGGAGTTGGCAGCTAACGCCAGACAAAAACTGCATCATCATCTTCTTCGTGATCACCATCCCATTCATCGTCTGACTCAGCACGGTCATCGTCCATGAAGTCCTCCATACCGTACTGTAATTCAGTAGGTTTCTGGTTATCAAAGACGATGGAGACAGTTGTGCAGCGTCCCTGGATTATCGGTTTTACGGGCTTCTTGGCATGTGTCTCGGAACCATCACCCTCAGCCTCGTGCTCATTATGGCTGGATGCAGGACTGCCGACTTCACTTTCTTCTCCTTTCGAGTCGTAATCGAACTCGTTCTCGTCTGTTTCAGGCTCTGTGTACGTCGGTCGACCAAGTGAATTGCGAAGACCTTTTGAGTTGATGCTGTGCCTCGAATCAGAATCCGAAGCATGTGCCGCCAGACGACTGCTTCGTCGAGATGGCCCATCAGAAAGCCGTTTCGGCTTTTTCTTTTTCTCTTCCACTTGGGGCATCTCTTCATCTTGTGTTTGGCGCAGTGTGTAGCACCTTTGCGGTGGTTCGAAAGGGCGGAGGAAGACCCTATCCAGTTTCCGCCGCCATTCGTGGCGCATATTAGCACGGGCCTTCCAGGGTATGTTGAGCATCGTTTTGATTGCAATATGACGGAGATTGGGCAAGGAACCAGCACTATCTATGAGAGATTCGAGAAACATTTCTGCTGTTTCAACACTCCAGTGCCGGATGTGTTCAAAATCAATGACCCGAAGACTAGACGGCCATTCTGGTTTCTGGTGTGCGGATAAAACTTGGTCGTACAAAGGATCAGCATCATTGTTAAGCAGGGATCTGGAATCATGATGGCGAAAGTATGAGAGGTTCATATAGAGCTCCTCCAGTTTTGGACAAGCGTCTGCCAAGGAGGTTAAGAAGACCAAGTCTAGAGACTGGTTGTGAAGCAAATTTAGGCTGCGTAGATGTCTGCCGTGGCTGTGCAGGAACGGCGTAAACTCATCAGACTTGACCTCCCAGCAATTGATCAGAGAGAGATGAGTAAGGTCTTTCGGTAAGAGGGGAAGTAGCCGATCATTCATGACAGTAGACGACTCAAACATCAGGTGTTGAAGAGATTTCAATTGCGAAATCGCCTCAGCAATCGATTCAATAACAGCTCCATCTTCGTTGTACAGTTCCAATTCTCGCTCCTCGTTGCCACCTTTCGGCCCTAGCTTATAGAGCGATGGGACTTGGAGGTTCGTAAAGCTTAACTTGGTGAGATGGGCGAATGAAGGCTCTTGGTGAATACGACCAATATCGTTCATTGTAGCCACAGGCCCTCCCAGCAGACTTCCACTCCACTCCCAGCTTTTCAGGGTAGTGTAAGATTCCTTTTCCTCGACATGGATTGGCTCGGGCTGTTGAGAGCTTGGCCTCAAGGCGTGGAATATTTCCTCGGTGTATTGCCATCTCACCGTGCGATCCAGTTGCCTGTAGGGTGGCTGGTCTGATTGCGTAAAGAGGACAACTTCTCTTAGACGTGGCAGCACATGAAGTATTTTGGGCAGTAGTGCCTGGGGTAGCACATGAACATCTACATACAGAATTTCAATTTTGGCGCGATAGTTGAACCGAGTCTCAGAGGGTGGTCGGTCCAGCAGAGCCGCAAACCGCTTCGCCTTTCCTGTAGTGACGAGAGGTGGAGAGCGGTAAATGGCTGTTAATGCAGCTTCTGAAAAAGCCTTGCAAGTCGTGGCAGTATTTATTAACCAGCTGACGTCAAGGTCATCATGGCCTGCCATGGCCGCGTAGTAGAAGATATCGGTCCAGGCGCCATAAGGTAACTGGGGGTCTGTCCAATTTGGAACAACGCCTTGAGGTATTGGCTCGACTTCAACAGATACTCGACGTTTCTTCAAAGACCTTCTCTTCTTTTGCGGTGGTTTTGATCGTTTTCTTGTTTGTTTCCGCGTAGCCGGTCCTTTCTCTGTTGCGGCAACTGATGAATGATGTTCAGTATGAGCCTGGGACATGGCTGCCTGCCGAGCGCTTCGGCGACCACCAGGTCGTACGGAAGAATCATCCACTGGTTCATTCTTCTCAGTTCGGCGCAATTGTGACTCGAACTGAGTCTCCTCATCCGACCCTACCCCGGTCTCAGCCCCTACCCCATCGGGCTGGTGTAGGCTGCTGAGGGAAGAGTCGGAATCTCCATCGTCAGAAGAAGATTCGTTATAGCGTAGTGTGGTCTTTTGCGACCGCCTCGGGCGTGTCGATGACAGTGAAGGATGCGCATGGGACGCCTGGGACGGGTTGCGACGGGCTGAATCATCGAGATAACTCTCGCGGTCGGCGGCTCGTGTACGGACCATTTTGTGGCGCCTAGCATGATTAAGAATGTTAGCAGCATTCTCTAGAAAGTCTAGAGTCGCTATGTAGGAGGCGAAAGCATGACGAGCGTTGCGGGTTGCATGTTCTAGGCTGGCGCAAGATGGGTTTGATCGCACCTTCGAAGGCTTGGCTTGACTTATCACGCGTCCGCTCAGTCGATGATGGGCAATCGCCGAGTCGAAGCACAGAACAAGACGCAGTATATATCTCTTTTACGTAGTCATGAGGCGGACCGAGTGTGCTGCGTTATGTTGTGAGGTCGTAGACCAAGATAGAACAAAGAAGTTTAGCGAAAAGACGATGTAGTTGTAAGAGAGTTGGAGGGGCACGATCGGACCCGGTGCCTGAGAGGCCATCCAGCCTTGCGCTAGTGGATTTCCTTGTGGGGCCTGAGCGAAAATGGGGGGTATTGAGGACCAATCATGGGTGGTTGATAGTAGGACGTGGCAAGGCTGCGAATACCCATTACGGAAATGCAGTCCATCAAAGAGATAGATGGATTATTGAGGGATGAGAGATATCAAAGACCACATGAACCATGATCTTTTTAGTATTCGAAAGTGGTTTTCCAAACGGTTTCTCATTCTGTACATTACTTTGGCTCTGGAAGTATTGTGTCATGCGCTGGAGATTTGCGTTGCGGTTGGACCTCTCAACCAACAAGAGGTGTGTCTCTGAAATTGTCCTCGGGACAGCGTGGATGACACGGAAAAGCAAACATTTGATTTTCCCACAATGAATACCTGTCCAAATGATGGGCCCAGAACTTGTACTCGGTCATGACGAGCTGCACAGCGCAGCCTAAAGAAGGGAGATAAGTTGCTGCTAACAAGCCATGATGGCCTCCCATCTCATGATGAATTAGAAATCGCGAAGGATGCAATTGACAATTGGAGGCTAAAGGGGGCACCCCGCCTGCATGCATAATAATTTCCAGCGGGCAGTTTTCTGTGAGAGGCGAAGCGTTTAATTCGCTGCGCTGGGAACCGGGCTGTGGAGAGAGCTCGGCTTCTTGTCCCCGCCCCGCTAGATGACTACCTGTGAATGGTGGGTGTTCCGCAACTTCCCAGGCATGACGCTAGGCTCTAGTGGGAGTCGCGATAGAATCTCCAGGGCTGCTCCTTCACCTGCCACTGGCACGCGTCTTTTGCCGCGCTCACTCAGCAAAGTGTCCATCCATACAAGGCCGATTCTCATGAGGACGCACTCAAGGCTTCAACCTCACCGTATTATTCCTCCTTTCTCAATGCGATAGAGCGCGCTCATGAGCCTCAGCCCAGCTCGCAGACGCTGTACATTCAGAACCAGAGACGCAGTCAGTGCAGTGCGGTGCCTGTCTGTGGCGGCAACAGCACTGAAGTGACGGGGCCTCTTCTATTGTCACCACACGCGACCAGGTTCTCGCATCTCCTCCTTAACTCATTATTTACATCCATCCACCACCAACAGAGCCACCACGACGCTCAAGTCCAGCGAATAGTACCATTTGCCATCTTATTCAAAGACGCTCACTCTCATTGTTGCTGCTGTCTCTGTTCTTCCCTTCTTTCTTTCTTCTCTGCCTGATCCGATTCTGCAGTTTGTGGCGTCGCCTCGTTTTCTACCTTTGCCTCTATCCGTCTCTTCTTTGACTTCCCTCTTCTACCGTCATTTTCTTGCCCTGACAAACGTATCTTACCCGTTTTGCATGACGACAACAAGCAGCGACAACAATGAGCGTCAAAGCCATCAGCTATTGAAATAATCTATTGCGCCGTGTTAACAGCAAGCACAACAACACGATTGCGTTTCATGCACTATTCTCACTCAACATCATAACCACCGTTGCCTTTTGCAAACAGTTGAAGCAGAGGCCCGCGCTTAGCCAGCTCATCTCGTCGTTTCTTACTCTATTTTATAATCTTTTTCTCTCCGCCATGACCCAGAAAAAGACTTCCTACTCCAGGATTTCTCCCTCTCTCTTAAAAAACTGGCGTGCTGCACACAACGCAAAAAATATGGGCGGGAGCCTCTCTACGCCAAAGAGCCAGGACGATGGCGGTCCTCCACAGAAGCGCCGCCGATTGTCATCACCCGACTTTCTCAACAACGCTTCACCCGCAGAGTCAGAAAACCGCTCAGCTCTTCGCGTTGAGATTCGCAAAATCTTTCACAAGGACTCTAAGAGAGTACGACCTCTTCAAGCTCCTCCCCCAACCGATGACATCCTTAACACCAAGGGCAAATGCCAAATCACTGTTTCTGATGTTAGCGGTGGCTTCACGCATATCCTCTATCGCAGCAGTCAGAGCTGCGATATTCTCTCCCACAAAAATCCCGCTGGCCCTCATCGGATTGCTTACATAAAGCTGCCCAAACCGTTCCTTGTCCCCGAAGAGAGTGTCCTGGTCAATAGGCAAGATGACCAGGCTCACGACTACTCAACATCGTACAGACTGGATGTTGAGTTGGGCTCAATCAACGACGGCACCTGGCCACCATTTGAAGCCCATGATTTAGGAATTCCCGTAGGCCAACAAGGGCCTTTCTCTGACAATGGCAAGCAGAATTGGATTCTGCACAGCGAGTTTGCTCAAGTGTTCGCTAGAAGCAAAAATCCCGTTAAGCTCACAACCGGTTTTCACCCACAACGACCTTCACGGCCGACCAATTATGTCATGGACGTAGATTTACGTTGGACTGCGAGTTTTCGACCTATTGATAAGACCGCCAAAAATTGCATCACTGCTTTCGACCCAGATGTAGAGATTTACACCGACGGACAGCTTGAACCCATTCCTGACGACCAGCTCAATGGCGTCAGTACAGTCGATATTGAGGATGGTGTTAATGGCACAGACGGCACAAACGGCATTAACGGCTTCAATGATATCAATGGTATCAATGGTGTTAATGATGATCACGACATGGATGGTGTAAATGGTATCAATGGTGTTGCGCACGAAGTCGATGGCGTGAATGGCATTCATGATACGAATGGTGTGAATGGGCATATTGGTGAGGAGGACTCATCGCACGATCTGTCGCATGAACTTGAAGAGGAATTAGAAGGCGATCATACCCCCAACCGCGCCTTGAGAAAAAGAAACAACACACAATACAACCTCAAGGTGCTGACTGCCCAAGCTCATGGAAAAGAGCGAAAGCCGCGGGCGAGAGGTGGGCAACCTGTGCAAGTCGAGGGTCGCGTCACCTACTTACCACCTATCGATGAACCGGTACACCTAGATTCTTGGCGGTGCCTTACCTGCGGCTGCATGAATGAGTCATTGGTGCTGCTGCGAGCGCATCTGAAGGATTATCATCCAAACTACGACTATGCGCTGGAAACGACGAGTCAAGGGCCGCTGTTTCGTGTTACTCGCATTTCTGGCTCTGCTGGCACACCAACAAGGACGTGGCAGCTAGGAAAACCGACAAAATCTTTCAACCTGCAAGATCTTGTCGATGGCAATGAATCATGGGTGACAGAGCGCCTTGGTCCGGACAATAGCGAGGAACCCGTACGATCCTCGCCAAAGCCCAGCGCCGCAAGACAGCTCTTTGACAAGTCTGGTACACAACCTTCGCAGCCTGCGCCAGCAGTGCAGCCAGCAGTGCAGCCAGCTGTGCAGCCAGCTGTATCACGACCAAAGAAGAGGAAAATAATCATCCCAGACTCATCCCAACCTCTGTTCGACCCCGTCAGCAAGGCACGCCTCAAGCCAGGCGAGGAGCTGCCGAAACCCGTGGCAGATAACGCATGGTTGATCCAGAAGCATCGCGAGGACATTGGCGAATTTTCCGACGTATCAGCTGAGGAGAAAGAGTATATTCGCAAGTGGGATGCATTCATTCTTCAGGAAAACGTCACCGCCGGAGCGTACTTCAGACGAGCTTGGCTCAAGTTTGTGAGAGACAATGCGACATGGCTGGTGAGTGCAGGCCATCGAATGAATGAATACAGCAAACACATGTGCGTTTTGATGGCGCGCGATGTTCTGGACGACCAGAGCATCGGCAACGCCGAGAAGCTGATCCAGGAAGCAAGAGCTCAGTTGAAGTCTGGCGGAGATGGGCAGACGAATGGTACCAAGACGGCCGATGCCTCGTTGAAGCAGTCACCTCGCGCTTCGCAGATTGTGAAAGGCGCAAATGGGTGTACAGTATGTCAACTCCCTGTACTCGGTCCTAGTTTACTAGTCTGCTCAAACAAGGTAATGCAGGTCCTTTTGTGCGACCAAGCCGTTGCTGACCATCCTGACAGAAATGCTCAAGTCGACTCTACCATGCTAGCTGCATACAAAAGTCAGCTGTTATTCCAGTGACTCGTCCCAAGTGGCTTTGCAATGAGTGCAGCAAAACTGAAGGATCCTCCTAGAGCGGGGTGTCCTCATCCTTGCTGAGTATCCCAGAAGTTGCGGCAGAAGCCCCAAGAAAACGCATCACACGAAGCTGTACTGCGTCGCAAAGTGTAGAAGCTGCCCATCCAATGATTACGCGTCAAGCGTTGAGAAAGAGACCTGCAAATACGGCCACTGCAGGCTCTACTGAAAAGTCTGGTTCGAGCGAGCCGCCAGCCAAGAGACGGAGAGGTAGGCCCCGAAAGGTTAAGACTGAAGCGGCGGCCTCTAGAAACAAGTAAGAACAACCGCAAGATTTTGTGGCGGTGGAATGTAGTAAAGCCTTGAGATATTTCAAGCGGCAAGACGGCATCAAATTTTTTTATATACTCATTTTGGGCGCTTATTGGGAACGGACACTGATGAGAAGGCATGCCTGGAGTCGGTTGCTAAGGGAGCTAAGGTAGAGGAGGATTATTTCTGGTGTGGGGGTTCCTTGGGTTTTGCCGACTCACCCTGTCGAAACAGCCTGCAATAAGGTGGTCTGTATTATATATCACTTTTCTGCCTTGTTCCGTTGTTTGCGTAAGGTTATGTAATAAATGTGAATGCAGAAGCTCCGACTTAGGTGAGCCAATATTACTGAGGCGATGAACGATGCTCTGGAAAGACATGGCTCATGGTGCTGGAAATAGAAGTCGAGCATAGGATTCTCAGCCCCCAGAATACCACACTATTGCTGAGTGTATATATATAGCCAACAGGATCCTCCGGTGATCGTTGGGCCGGTTTGTAATAGAGGCTCTGTTGCGCAGTCGTCTCTTGTCACTATCGGCTTGTAGGGACGTGTGTATTACGTTTATGACCCAGCACCCAGCACACAGAATTGGCAGGACACTAATCATCTCGATTGGAGAAACAGAAGCCGTGTATTACACCAGTAGTCAGCATGTGTTCTCTACTGTGCGTGGTGTTGCCGATATTTTCAAAACATCATCCAGTTGGTACAATTCGATAGTTGCGCTACCAAAGAAAACCACATAACGGCGATACACAACGTGATTACGAATCGCACGATAGTTATTATCTCATCTCATATTTCTAAATGGATTGGGGATCTTGATTCTTTAGTTTCTCAGTTTAGCGATTCTGTGACTAGGTGGTAGCTGAGTGGATGGAGGTCGAAGAACCAACTTACGAAAAACGGCAAATTCTTTCCAGAATATATAGTTCGATGAAATATTTCCTCTTCGATGAAATATATCTTATCTTTGTCGCTTACCTGGGCAACTATGCTTCCGCTGGCTCTTCACTTGATTGCCATGTTCATCTCTTTGCAGGTTCTGGTGCACCTGAGCTTTACAAACTAAAGTAGCTGTATATGTAAGAGTTATTGCGTCTAAGGAATAACTCATGGCTTACATTGTGTAAGATAAGAGCTACTGCATAGAGTTTTTTGACTTTTAGAGTTACAGGTGGATTTGTCGTATGTGTCAGAGTCTACATATCACTGAGTCACTTGCTGAAATCACAATCAAACGCGCACAGTTGCGTCGATAAGATCGACTTCGTCTTTACGTTCACAATGGGCTAACTAATAGCTAGTGACTATTTATCTGTGTCTGCAAGTTATCAGTGAGTTGAAGTTACTTGCGTGTGGCATAGTCTGAACTGTATATTTAATTCGCCGCCTGAGGTTGTCTGTGACAGATGGGCGTCCGCTTTGTACATCTCAGGAAAACCGAGGTAGCTACTTGGAGACGTGTATATTCCTGTTTTCTCTTCTACTGTTACCCTTGCCTCGACGAAAAGGGCTTGGTGGCTTGGTGACCATGCGTTGATTTCCAGTGCCTTGGGCATCCCGCCCTGAGCAACCAGTCGCGCAAATTCCACGTTTGAAAGGCTGGCAGAGCCACAGCAATATACATTCGTTCTATGTCACTATCAAAAAGGGGCGCAGGAATGCTCTGCTCAATTAAAGCCCAGTGTAGTCTGCTGTTTCGCCAAGGTGGGAGATATCTTGAGGCTGTTGACACTGTGGATCTACATACTATTTGCTGGTAGCCTGCATAGAAAAGGTAACTCTACAAGCTACTAGCCATGGATTACTAGCATGTTTAGCCTCTCTCAGGCCGCATTGTGGTTGCAATTGAGGCCACCCATTGATAAGTAAAAGGTTCGAGGAATAGTCACGATGCAATGATGGCACAAAGCGGTGGGGCCAAACATGGCTATTCATGGCCAGATGTATACAAGGCAAGGTAGTCGTATAAACTACGTTACTTGGACCTCACCATGATGGGATTGCATTGCTACTATGTTGAAGGTCTGAGGAAATGCCTGCTCCGTCACTGAAGATACTGCAGCGCTTTCTCTCTCCGTGTGCAGTTACGCAGACTGTGTCAGCAGCAGGCATGGAAGAACCCTTCAAGTGGCCGCTCTATATTATGCGAAACAACGTATAAAGCTGTGCGAATGACTATAGAGAATAGAGTTATCACGGTAAAAATAAAAAATAAAATTGTAAAAGTAAAAGTATCACCAATGTCGGCGATCGTGTGAGCCAACCAAAACGAGTTGCTTAAATCATGTTATCAGTAAGGTACTCTGTGTCGGTCGGTCAACACGTCATACCATACGTCGCTCGTTTCTTCAGCCATTTTATGATAGAATCATACTTTACTGCAAGCAGTATCATTAGAATAAGCAATATGACGGCGCTCCACAGTTGGGTTGCTGGTTGCTGGCAAAAAGTCGACGCTCTCAGCCGATACAGTTGATGAGCATTCGAGATTGGGCGTTCATGAGCAAATAATGCCGATTATATGGTCTTGATCAACTGGAACTGATCTGCAAGGGAGTCGCGCATAACATGCGTCTTGATATGAGAAAGTTGACACTCAACATACCTAAACTGCCTTTTATTTACCGCAATGGCATGCTTATATGCGAATTAACATTGTTGGACCCAGAGATGGTTCCATCATGGCTGCCTTGCTGTGAGTGCGTTATGAGGAGTTGGCCTCCATCGCGGTCGCATCTAGGTTGGGCACAGAGACATGGCACAGGAAACCGGTAATACTTTAGGAGTGTACATAGAACCAAAAATAGGAGGAATTCCCTAGCTTGCTAATTTGAAGATGGCTACACTGCAGCAAACCGCAGGTCATTATTGTCATCCCTGCATTGTGCAGAGGAGCTAGTAAGTAGGACATCATGAAACCCCAATTCGCAGTATCACATTAGCCAGAGCACACAAAACCTGTGACAATCAAGCTGTGCTAACACAAATGTATCAAAGGTAACAATTCATTCTTTAATCCTTAGATAGACATTTCTCTGCAACC
This sequence comes from Fusarium continuum, assembly GCA_013184455.1. Classification (NCBI taxonomy): domain Eukaryota; kingdom Fungi; phylum Ascomycota; class Sordariomycetes; order Hypocreales; family Nectriaceae; genus Fusarium; species Fusarium continuum. Next base: position 35,679 of record JABCKB010000802.1, on the reverse strand, counting down.
ACGAATAGGCATGTTAACCTCCACCCCGCGGTATGGTGCTAACGTTAATACGTCTCATATCCACAGATCAGGAGCCCCTTGTAGGACCACGATATGACCAAATGTCTTGCGACAGCTATTCTAGTCGCATGTTAGATAGCAAGATAGACTGACTGCCCGTTAGTTTACATTCTTTCGAGAAGAGCCGCCCCTACGCGTAACCCAAACAGTAGTCCCTCTCAACAAGCTTACGGCTCAACACGTGCCTAGCTTAAAGCATAAATACCCAAGACGCGCAACTTGCTTTTATTACGCAAGTTCTCTATTGTTTTGGCATATAATCAAGACCACTACATGATATCTTTCGCGGAATGACTAATCAGGACACGATTCACTATATAACACTGTTCGAATACATTGTCGCGAGATGACGCATATCAAATATTGTTGTTACAGACCCCAGCTGCACGACTTTTTTACTCAAAATGGAGTCAATGTTGTATATAGCGACACCCTCCTTATTGGATGCTATAAAGGGCTCGATGTCGAATGGTATGGTATATACAGCGACTGGCCGGCTACAAAGACTGAACTAGAGCGAGGATTCCCCCACGGGGCTTTTACTGAGATTAAGACTGGCTCCCGAGGCCAATGCTTATTAATTGAATTACCAGTCCGCTACAGTACATACGACCAAAGGTAGTGGGAAATACGGGATCCCGTCCGCTCTCCCCTAGTCAAACCACTAACCGGCGGATTAGTAGTTGGGTCGGTGGCGACCAGCGAATCCCCGCTGTTGTATGTTTTTTGGAGTTTTAACTGAATCTCTTGTTTTATACTTAGGTCGATCAGCCTGTAGAAATGGTGGACTCTTCTTTTTGACGTATCTTCTGTTTAAGCGCATATGCGGCGTAGCATACATACCTACTCTATACAAGTACGGCCAATTACATGCTTTGAAAGGCGGGTAGGAAGCCCGCAACTACTCTACTCCAAGACCTAATCCATAGGCACGCACCTACTACCCAAGCTTTGATCTCCTCCACCTCGATATGCAGCCCAGAGCTGATAGTCCGCAACCCTCGGATGACAGCGGTTGTGGTGCAGCTACACAGCCATTGTAGTGGGTAGCCTAAGCAGGTAGATACCTAGGGAACCTTACGTAGCCAAGTAGCAATAAGAGCGCTCAGCACTACCCATATCTAGTAGAGCAAAGATTACCTAGGTATTATACTTAGGCATCTACCTACGTGGCCACATACACTCGAGCCATGGTGCTTGTATACTGCGGTACAATGGAGACTCAGCTGATATCCGTTACTCTTGGCCGACAGCGGCCTTTAAGCCAGTCGCTAGTAGCAGGAGTTTTATTCAGTGGCTGTATCCGTACTGTGGACAGTAATTTTGAAGACCCTCCCAGCACCAGCAACCGCCTGGAGCTTCACGCTCAACAACTTGAGGGATAAAAATATTCCCAACTCTGACTCGATGGTAGCTAAATAGCACTTTGCATTAATCGGCCGTGACTGTCGCATAGACCCGTCGGTGTGGCCCTTTCCTACTCGGTTGTATTCTCCAATGAGAGAAGCAATCCGGAAAGGATATAACGTGTGAGAATACAGCAAACGAGGAAATGTGATGGCCGCTCGCACAACTCTCCGTCAGACCTGAGGACAAATGATAGCCTGAGGCCCGGAGAGTAGCTGCGAGCTCACATTTGATAAACTGATGTGTTGGTACAAAAAATGTATCAAGGAGACAGTACTCCAAACATCCATCCATTGACTCCAACACACACCAGCAGCCGAAGCATGAACTGCATCAAAATGCAATACGGCGCGTGAGGTCAAACCAGACAAGTTAAGTGCCAGGCCGAATATTGATCAAAGGCAATAATGCTTGCCGGCTGCTTTCAGTCCTGGCAAATCTCAAGGCTTGCTACTCAAAGTCCAGTATGCAACATTCAAGGACGCTTGATCAGGCAGAAGTGTTTGATATTCACTCTACACCCATGCCCTTGGAGCAATTTTCAAACCTCAAGAAGCATGGTATTCGTCCTATTCTAGCCATCAAGCGGCTCTACAGCAAACAAGATATTAAAACGCCTAGTCACCGACCCCGTATCCATCCAATGGTACACTTCTGACACCTCTTTGACTGCCAACTGATTAGTATCTACTCTTGCCCTCCCTCCGCTTCTCATTACGCTCCGCCTCCGTCTTCTGTCTTTTTCGGCTTTCCTGGGCAATCATCTCGCTCAGGTCGTCGTCGTACGCCCACTTGGCTCCGATGCCCTCTTCCTTCTTGCCCTCCTCGAACTTGCGCCGTAGGTCATCTTTGCTGATGCCGTCGTTGTTGTGTAGAGAGTCCACATCGAGAGCAACGTCAATGTCGCCGGGCTTCTTGCGCTTGCGTGAGTCGTCATCGTTGCCGAGAACAGGTACACCTGCTCGTTGGGCTGCCTGAGCCTGCTTGAGATCATACACCCTGTCGCTGCCAAAGAAACCTTCGGCGCGAACTTGACGTTCTGGCAGGATGGTGTAGGCGGATCGAGGGGCGCTGGACTCTTCCGTATCGTAGCCACGGCGCTCCTTGCGGAGATCCATCTCACCCGCAATGGATGTCTCGACACCTTGCCCGTAATCGGGCTGCACTGTGCTGGCGTAACCACCAGGAGTCTCAAGGCCACTGGGCGTCTCGAGTCCACCGGGAATATCCTCATCCTCCTCTTCTTCCTCTTCATCGGACTCTTCCTCCTCCTCTTCTGATTCCTCTTCCCTGGGTTGCAGCTCGCCCCACAGGTTTTTCTCAACAGGCTCACCGGCTCCTGTCAGCAACTGCGCCGTCCCTTGGCCTTGACCACCGTTCTGCGCCGTAAGGCCGAATACATCACCGCCGAACAATGGTCGATTGAACTCATCAACTGGCGGCTTGCCCCAACCACCGGGGTGGAAACCCCATGAGCCTCCTGCGGGCGGCGGCGCGTTCAGACCAGGAATCTTCAGAGTAGGATAGGATGGAGGAGGTCCGAATCGCTGTTGGTTAATGAGCCACGGTGGTGGTGCGCCAGGGGGCATTCCTAGAGCTTCCTTAGTGCCCTCGGTGAGATCACCCGGTCGAAAATGTTGGTAGTCAACCTCAGACTCCTTGCCCTCGTAGTAAACTTCGCCGAATCGCGTCAATTCAGGCTTGGTCTGGAAACGGAAGAAAGCGTCGTAGAGTTTTTGGTAGTCGATGTCAAGCTTGCCCATCTTGGGAGCAACACGTTCGCGCTGCTTCTGCTTCAACGACTGTTCTGCTTGCTTGTCGAGGACGGCATCGCGCATCTCGGTGATTCCGGTTTCTGCGATGAACTGGGGGAGGCGGAAAGGCGGCTTCTCGATGCCTCGCTTTGAGGACAGGTACTCTCGCTTCAAGGACCAATGGGTTGGTACTGGCACGACATTTCGCTGGGCTTTGATCTGGACGAGCAGTCGAGGGTCTGAGGAAGAGACGTCTTGCCATTCCACCACCTCAGGGATCTTGACGAGAGCCTTGAGCTCTGCGATGGAGAGTTTGTTGAGCTGCTTCCTCTTCTTTTTGGATAGCTTGGGTTGCCCAGCGTTTTCTTCGTCCTCATCGGGGATTTCGTCGTCGTCGGTATAGAAAACTGTCCCTTGATTTCCAGCGTTGGCCTCTTTGGCGATCTCATCCTCTTCCGTCGACGCGCCGAACTTGTTGAAGATTTCCTTGTACATGGCGTATGCTGGATCCTCTTCCAATGTGTCGTCATCGAGCGCAGGGCCGTCTACGGGTGCGGCATCTTCGGTCGTGGATTCTTTCTTCACTTCAAGGTCTGTCGTCGTCGACGATTCGGCCGCGGCATCGTTTTCTTCAGACTTAGTCGCCTCGGTCGGCTCCTCGGTCTTGATAGGAGCAGTCTGTAGCGCGTCAGTAAGAGATATTACAACCATGGATGGAAAGGATAGGACAGGGCGCACTTCTGTTTGGGTCTTCTTCTGCTCCTTCTTCTTTGCTCTTCGCATCTGGTTCTTGGTCATCTTTGGAGCCGCCATGGCGAATCTGAGGCTGCGACGTTGGCGTCGCGATCAGGTATTGTCTTTTGCTCACGGCAAGATTCGAGACCTGAGTGGTGAGCTGGAAGATGGTGTAGAAACCGGCGAGCACTAGAGTGTATTGCTTAGGGTCCCTGCTCATGCCCGATAGACAGAACGAGCTTGAGAAACGCAAAAAAGATTGAGGCAGGGTTGAAGCAAATGAACGTTTGGATGCGCTGCCCTGGCCCAAGAGGCTTCAAGTGGAGTCACCTACCTGAGCTAACGTAAATTCGATCGCGGCTCAAGGCGGCTAAGAAGGTGCGTTATCAGCTTATCAGCAGCGGCTGTCGGACTAACCGCGGGTAGAGCCCCTCGGTCCCCGTCAGCCACGTAATGTTAGTTACAGACTGATTACAGAAGGTCCTAAGAGAAGACCCCCAAGACCCCCTGTAGCACCCCCCGTGCGCAATCTATCTGGCATCGATTCGTCGTCCTATTGGCGCCCCTTGATTTAATTATAGGCGGTACCTTGCTTCATCCCACTTGCACCATTCCCGCTTTGACGTGAGCCAACACCAACAGCCAGAAGCTGCAAGTATCTTCATTATAACTTGGCACCATCTTTTTTTCTGATATGCTTTGATCGATCTTTTTACTCTGCACTTGCATATGGTCGGAAGAGTCGCATCTTGAATCGGTTCCTGGATGCTCTTTCGCTTCTGGCTTTAATATATTCATTCCTCCCGTCATCAGTCGGTTCCCCGGCCTCGGCCTCGGCCTCGTCATTCTACTTCCATCTCGCTTCTTGGCCAACCCACGGGTACTTGAGCGACAGCACATTACGAGTCGTGCCTCGATAAGCAATGCGCCTACATTTCCGTTGACGATTGTAACAAGTTTCCGACTTTCATCTTGCATCTTGTCTCTCGTTCTCGGACTGAACCGAGTTGAACACGCAAAATCGTCATTTGGCCTCCAGCTTCCATTTTCTGGCCGTCGCGCCGTTAAAGGTCGCTATTTAATCTCCCTGCGTATCACTATCCTGTGATGGAAAAGTTTCCCGATTTCATCGATACGCCCCTGGGCGAGTCACCCTCAGAAAGCCCTCTGAACCCTCCCGGTTGGGCCAACGGCGCGCCCCCTCGTCCCTCAGATCGATGGCTACCAGTGTCGAGACAAGATAACAGCTGGTCGACGGCACCTCGTGCGCACAATCGGCAGAAGAGTCTTACTGATGCTATTCGCACAATAAGAGGGCGAAATGGCAGCGTGAGCCAGAATGCCCACGAGATCGCCGATGCCCTGCGCGCCCCCGTCTCTCCAAAGCTCATTGTACGCCCGCCCTACCGAGTCCCAAGTAAAGAGTTCCCAATACAAGCAAGTACTGACCTGATGTTGCGCTACATAGATTCTGTGCCTGTTGTGGTACACTTCGTCTGCGCTCACAAACACCTCGTCAAAGTCCATCTTGATAGCCTTCGACAAGCCCGCCACCTTGACGCTGGTCCAGTTCGCTTTCGTATCGTCATTATGTGTCTTGATGGCGTGGCTCGCGACCATCTTCCCCGTCTTGCGAACCAAAATCACAGCTCTTAAACACCCAATTCGAAAGCCCACTCGCGATGTTATCAGAACGACTCTTCCTCTTGCGGCATTCCAGATCGGAGGTCACCTCCTTAGCTCGACAGCTACCTCAAAGATTCCCGTGTCACTTGTCCACACCATCAAGGGTCTTTCGCCTCTCTTCACCGTCCTCGCTTACAGAATCGTGTACGACATTCGCTATCCAAAGGCCACCTATCTATCTCTGATCCCTCTGACACTCGGTGTCATGCTGGCCTGCTCTGGCAAGACAACGTATGGTGGAGAGCTCATTGGTGTCATCCATGCTCTCTTTGCTACCATCATCTTTGTTACGCAAAACATTTTTTCTAAGAAGCTCTTCAACGAGGCCGCCAAGGCTGAAGCTGAGTCACCGCATTCTTTACCAAAGAAGTTGGACAAGCTCAACCTGCTATGCTATTCCTCTGGCATGGCTTTTCTTCTCACCTTGCCCATCTGGCTTTGGTCTGAAGGATTTACCCTCCTCATGAATTTCTATCACGAGGGCTCAATCGATTTGAATGAGCAACCCAATTCAATGGACCATGGACGACTCACGCTTGAGTTTGTCTTCAACGGTGTCTTCCATTTTGGCCAGAATATTCTAGCCTTCATCCTTCTCTCTATAGTCTCTCCTGTTACATATTCAGTAGCCAGTCTCATCAAGCGTGTATTCGTCATTGTCCTGGCTCTGGTATGGTTCAGGAGTCCTACGACACCCATTCAAGGTGTGGGTATTGCTCTCACTTTCTTGGGTCTGTACTTGTATGACCGAACAAAAACTGGCAACAAGGCCGATCAAAAGGCACAGTCGATGCAAAGCAAAAGGTCATCGCTTTTGCCCATTACCAGCAACGGCCTGCGCCCTACACCGATTATGGAATCTCCTCAGAGTACCGAGCTCAACCCCAGCCCTTATTCTTACCATGAGGGTTACTTCGGTCGGCTTTCGGCAGCAGAAGACTCCAAAAAGACAGACGATGGCGGCACTCGTAGCCGTACCCCGGGTGCTGGTAACGGAGGCTGGCTCCCTCCGGGCACCAAGCAGGAAGATACATGGCAACCTGGTGATCGAGTTGCCGGTGTCTCATGATGTTGTTCATTGAGGGTGCGCTAGATTGTCCTATTTCTGGGCGGGTTTGGTGTTTTCAATTCGAACAACCGAAAAAGACATGAGAGCTAGAGTATCTCGTGCAGAATTGTTGTTTTCATGTCCAAATATTTAGATGAAGGGTTTTGGATTCCTGTATGACAAATCATGGGTTGGCGTTTTTGTGAGACGAGACACAGCGACGCTTGTGAGGCCCTCTTGAGAGGTGCCGGGCACAATGTATCATTACGTGGATATGGAATGACAAGGCTGGACTTTTACTGGATAGGCGAAATGCGATCACAGCCTGGGTGATGATTAATGATATGGTGCAAGCCCTTGAGGGATATATGCTCAATTATGATGCTCTAGTAGTGACTTGGGTATTAATCTATCAGCCATTCCTCGACTTCCACCCCTATACTTCTCCCTATTCCTCGAATTACCTCCCATGCAACATTAATCCTCCACTTGCCTCCCCGATCCATGACATCCCCTGCACCTCCCACACGCGTTAACAATCGCAGGCTTAAAAGCGTCGACACAGCCATTGCCACATCTCCATCAAGCCCAGCAGCACCCACGGTAGTCCCGTCCGCCCACTCGTTCCGCACAGCGGCGAAGATAGCCATCATTCGCTCAAGGACAAAAGCATGCGCGCCGAGAAGCTTGCGAGCGATCTTGCGGTGCTTTGTGCGCGTGGCGCCTCGGACAGCGATGCCTCCGCGGCGACGCTTGCGGCCGTGATGATATGTTGAGAAGAGAGTGAGATCGTGGCGGGTTGCGTTGTGGGAAGCAAGGTAGGCTGCCAGGAGGAGAAGACGGGCTGTCGTGGGAAGAAGATTCGTAAGATCTGTTGCTGAGGCTGTGGGTTTTGTCACTGTCGCGTCGACGGGTTTGTTCTTTGGTCGGACTGAGACGATGCTCGGGTTGAGCAGCGTCTCATCTTGGAAGTGTACTCTGCCTGCTATAAGCAGCTTCGAGAACTCCTTGGGCGCATGTGTTCCCGCTAAAACGGGTGCCGTGAAGCGCGGCCAGAGCGCATGGCAGCTGTGTTTGAATGAAGGCAGTGTGCGAGACGCTGATTTCGTAAGAGAGTCGTACACGGCGGCGCAGAATCGGGTCCAGAGGTCGGTGGTTTCTTGTTGTGTACAAGTAGGCAGCGGAGTTGGCGGCGCGAGGGATAGAATGCGAACGAATTCTTTCTTTTCGTAAGGCGGGAAGAGAAGGTGTGCTGATGAGGGCGAGCGGAGAAAGCCAGCGGGTGGAGATGTGACGATGAAGACGCAAGTGAGGCATGGAATCTGATAAGCATGTTAGCTCTTCTTCTTGTAGGTTACGTGTGGAACTCACAATCTCTGATAATCTCGCCAGAGCTGGTAACAGCGTAGGCGGTGCATCTCTCTGTCGATCGATAGCATCCAGCACCAGCACAAACCGCCATCGCGCATCCCTCGCAGGATACTGCACCATCTTGACCATCTCAACCGTCAACTGCGCCAACGTCTCGCATCGCCGTGGCACGTCCTCCCACTGCAGCGCATCTGCTACCTGGCCGACTATCCGCTCAAACAAGTGTCTTCCCGTGATGCATTGCACAGAGTTGACGACTGCGGCTTGCAGACCGCCCGAGGAAGCATCACTGTTGACGTTTGTGACGAGATCGGAGACGAGTTGGGAGACGATGGCGGATTTCCCTGTTGCCGTTGCGCCGTGGACTACAAGGTTTCGACATGGAGCTGCATCTGGCTGTACGGATAATGTCAGTAACAATAGAAGTTTATCGTTGGACATGGGAGTTAAACGTACATGGAGGAGTGTTGCTAGGGAGCGGATCTGATGCTCTCGACACGGAAATGATTGGAACAGAGGTGTCAGTATGACCTCGTCTGGGAGGCCAAAAAGAGAAGTCATATTACTTCCTTGCATGCAGACGCTTTAGCATTACCTGACGTCAATTCCGCAAGTTCAAGTTCATCAGTCGTTTCGAGATATCAATATCGGGAGACGCGTTTGGCGCGTTGCAAGGTCCTAGGTACGTCACTCGGGGAATTGTCGGCCGATTATTATTAAGTTACATTAACACACATACCTACTACTATACCTAAATGTAAGAGCTCTACTAAGTACTTTGTATTCTACCTCTAGGTAAGGTATATCTAAGAGCATTGTAGTTATTAGGAGTTTGATTTGTAATAGGTTTAAATGAAGCATAAATAAATATTCCTGTCCGTGTGGGTTCTGTTCGCTCTAAAACGCCGCATTCAAATGCTATGCCTACCTATACTTTACTCGAAAAGCATTATCTAACCCAGCGCCATTGCTATGCTCAAAATAAAATGGGTACATGCGCCTTCATGCGTGGCAGTCTTTCACCAAATATCTTATTCCACCAATGATTCCATGTCCTCAACTCCTCGTATAGGTCCTTTACCAGCGCTTCTGGTTCCCATGTAGGTACGGGCGTTCCCTGACCAGACTGTGTCTGCGTAAACCCATGTCCTCTTCCAGGAGCTTGGATAGTGATCCTTGTTCCAGAATTAATCCAATTGCTTCGTACGTCGTTGATGACATTATCTGTGAAGCTTTTGACATCCTTCTCAACTTGAGGTGGTGCCATCTCGTGTCTTCGAAAGCCGGAGAGAAGAATGTCTGGTCTGAGAGAATAGTCCTCAACGTCGACCATATCAGAAACGTATGGCTCAGCTCTGACGACCCCGTTCCGAATGTCCTTGAGGGCCTTTACAGTGTCGCTCCAAGAATCGCAAGATGTCCCGGACAACGCTAGGCCATGTAGAGGGGGCCATAGGCTGTTTGAAAGAGACAACAGCTGTGTGATTAAGTGAACCTGTTCAGCCTGAAGCTGCCCGTTTGTCTGGCCAAGTTGATCCAAACAGCTGGCAAGCGTACGTAGCAGAACGAGTAGGTGCGGTACGTCGCTCTCAGTCAATTCGTAGGGAATTACGTTACGAGTCAGCAAGACTCGCAGCGCTTCCGTGTAAATCTCGACCATGGGGAACGCTGAGCTTTCGAGCACAGCGGCACGCAAGATGGCCGGCAGCATCTTGCCTAGGATGAACGATAGGACGCCCGAATTCTCCATACCTTTGTGTAAAAGTTGAACTTCATCACGAAGCTTGTCGTCTTTCAGAGAGAGCTTGAAGTTGTTAAATAAGAAAAAGAAGAGTTGGTGAACAACCCTGGTGTCGCCCTCGTTCAATCGAAGTCCATAGGACTTCATGCCAGCCACTTGTAGTTGGGGGTCCTGAACAGAAGGCGAATACTCTTTGCTGATCTGATAAAAGTAATCATCGACCGTGCAAACATCGGAGCCATGAGCTCGAATGAGGGCAATGATATCCCGAACAAAAGCTACATAGCTCGGATGCTCAGAAGCATCTTGGGACATGGTGCGTAAATCTCCCTTAATCTGTTGCATAACCAGCTTGAGCGTCTTTGAATGTTCAGACATGATGACCTTTCTAAGTGCTGGTCCAGCATCTCGTAGCGACCTTCGCATCCATGATATGGCGAATTCGAACAAATCTCGATTTGTGTTGTAGTCTGGGTTGATGGCAAGCCCTGCAACTGCTTCTGGGACGAATTCCTTCCGCTGTCGACGTAACTGTTCAGCAAGCTGATTCTCATAGGACAAGTACGGCCGTGGTTTAACAATCGCCAATGCCCAGACCTCGGAAAGAGAGAAGCCGGCTTCGTTGAAATCATCCAAGTCGTGCTTGAGGAGCGTCGTCATGAACAAGACCAGGTGTCGCCGTTGGTCGAGGTTGAGTTTAGCAGGAACATCTTCAAACAGGCCATACTTTCCATGCTTGAACATCTCGGCGAGTCGGAACAAGCCTCCATTGATAAATCTCACAGCAAGTCGAGCCGTCAAAATTACCACTTGCTCGGTGCACTGTGATCTTTCAATGGCTTTAGAGGGAGGATCCTCTCTTTCTCCGTGGAATGAGAGGGCGCATCTCGCCATCGAGAAATAAACTTTAGAGAGGTCATGGTCAAGAATCAAAATGGCGTCGTCTGCCTGAGCGGAGTTCAGAATTTGACTTTCACTTTCCTGGCTGTCTTCATCATTCTTGAACTCATCAACACGAGAGAAGAAAACCTCCAGAGTGGATAACGAGGCTCGAAGAATAGACCAGTCTAATTCTGGGGGATATACGCCGAAACGGCGGAAAACTTCTTGCAGTTGAGGTGTGTTCAGGGCGAATGTAGCAGCCTCCAAGTTAGGGGCATGCCTCACGACATCCAAAGATGCTGCCACAGACACATACAGCACATCCATCACAGCTCGTCTGTTCATCGCCACCATGGCGTTGATCAAATCTGGGTCGAGTGTGTGGCTCGAATCTTTGGACATAGCCAAAACTTGCTGTTGCATGTCGGACTGCACTGAATCGAATTGCTGCATCATTGACTGGAAGAACGTTTTCCGCCATTGAGCAAATGGTTTGAAGGAGGTGGTTGCTTCTCCTGATGATATGATAAACTTGGCCAACTGGTTCCAAGCTCGCAGATTGATTAAGCACGCCTCCTTATGAGAGCTTGCCGGAACAACAAGACGCTCAATTAAGTGAGCACCTGGGCGAAGGTCTGGTGGTGAAGCCCAGAAGAGAGTACAGAGAAGGTCATGGTGATTCCGCAACGCACCCAGGTCGCGCTCTCGAATTGTCTGTTCTTTGAGAAGTTGGCGGTTGTGGTTGGGCATGGTACGGGCAATTAGGTTTCGGATATCTTTCAATGAGCCAACTTCACTCAACTTTTTAATGCTCAACGCAACAAGCTTGAGGAAGATGTGGAAACATTTGTCGGCTTTGTCGACAGACAGTGACGGATTGCCACCAAGCTCATCCAGAAACCTAGGAGATGCGTACACCTCTTCATTGCGGAGATGGGCAAGATCTTGCGAGCCGAAAAAGTCAAAAATGATACCGATGACTGCTACGCACTTGCGCCATCCCCATTGTTGCACAAGGTAGTGGCAGCGGCCGACCAAGGCACCGCAGTAGTTGTTAAAGCTTGGTGATTGTCGTGGGTTGTCCTTGTAAACTTGGAAAACCTTTTTGAGTAGCTTCTGGGGCAATGCCCAGCCGTCAACAACCGTGTCATGCCTCCTGCCTGCAACAATGATTCCTTTGTCATTGAACTCGGTGAGTGGGAGAAGAATAAACACGTTCTTCCACAAGCGCTCATGCTCAGTCGCATCAAGACTTGCTAACGCCTCCGGGGTGGCTATAACAGTGTAAAGAATGTCCCAAAAGGACGCCCTCGGAATCTGGGCATGCTCCAGGACCTTCATGTTGATCACCCAGGAGTGGATGGCAGGGACGTCATCTCTCAAACCTCGCTCTCGCGTCCGTGTGTTCTTGAGATCATCGTACGATTTTGCAATCTGGTCCATGCCAGTCATGTTAAGTGAAGTGATGGCGGTTTTAGCCAAGCCCTTGAGCAGATCCTCCATTTGAAATTGCTCACCCATCAAAGACGCTTCGCCCTGGCAAAGTCTCAGGACAAAAAGGGTAGTTAGAAGCAAATGGTCGTAGACGTTTGCAATAAGAGAATAGTGAGGTTGTGTGGTGTTGTCGTAACGTCCCAGGAGGGCTTTAATGCGGCCGTTGAATACTTGGAGTACCTCAAGTACTCTGCATACAAAGGACTTGGCCTGCGTCTGATTTGAGAGGCTCAATGAATCAATCACGAATTTCATGATAAACCTGGCAACATTCACGACGAAAATTGGTTCTGTGTTCTCTGCGTCGATCGAGATGCGTTCTAGCTGATCCGCAATGGAATCAAGAAGAACCCCCAGTTCAGAGGACACATGTGCTTCCCAAGGGCCCCATCTGAGCACCTGCTCACCAAAATTGAAGGATATTCGCGGCCGTGATTCGAGCAAACGTTGGTAAGTAGTAGCGCTTGACGCTGATTCGAATGCGCCGCTGCCAATGAGAGTCGAGTCGTGGAAGAAAACACGAGAGTCCAGCGGAAACGTCTCAAAATGATGAGTGTACTGGGTACCGTATGGTCCCAGTCCTTGAAACTTCTCCCCGTTCGCCTCGACAGACTGAATTGGCTCAGAAATCGGCACCGTCTCGGTAGGAATTGGATCATTCGCACGACTAAACTGCGGTGCGTCAACATCAATACGTTGAGGCCTAGTCTTCTTCCGGAATCGAGACTTGTTCTGATCCTTAGGTGGCTCTTCAATAACTCGAAGAGGTACTGGGTTTTCTTCAGGAGGCGGACTTGCTGGGGAAAATGTATCAGGTCCATTGTCGAAGGTCATAATGCTCGAAGCGGAAAGATCACCACGTTGCTTCCGGTACAGGCGATCAAGGCGTCTCTTGGTTGCGTTGAAAGCGAAGCGAGTAGTCTGGTCTGTTTCCTCCATTTCCAGTTGAGCCGGTCGCGCAACACCTGAACCAGTGCGGGTTAATGGGTTCGTGCGCGAAGGTTGAGCCACTCGAGAATCCGTGGTACTGCTGTCTGTCTGGTACCTTACGGACCCCGCCTGGCTCACTTGCTTGACCAAACGACGAGATACTCCTGGGGGTGGCATACGTCGCGAGATAGGTAAGGCATTGCCAGATGTTTCGCGTAGGGGTTGCTTAGGCATCCTGGGCTTTTGTTTCGCATTCTTGGCTTTTCGAGCTGCAGTGACTGCCTGGCGCTGGGGAATCGAGCCTGTCCTCCAGTTATTCAAGATAGACGTAGCATCGACATGATCCTCTCTTGTAGCAAGCTTGATAACCTTTTTACCAGGGCTACTCCTGCCCATGTCCCGGCGTCGAGTGGCAGATCGGGCTGCAATCTTGAGAAACCGGGGCGCGTCGGGTGCAACAACATCAAGAATACTCAGTCGGGGTGGTGCATAGGACCTTTTGGCGTTCGTTGCTGGCCGTTTCTTTCTGTTGGGCATTCGCTTTGATCCGGGCTGTCGGTACTTTTTCTTAACAAGCTCGGCCGCAGGTACAGAAGCACCTCGAGTTCCAGAGAGCATGCTGGTAATCATGGGCTGGTGGGATCCTCTGGGCGCTGAAAGTTTTCGTTGAGTGTGGGAGCTTTTGTGTCGTTTTGCGGTACCGCGAAAGGACTCTGAGAGCTTCAGCTGTCGTTTCCGTCCAGTAAACATGGGGTCAATGGCATTGTCTTCGACCACAGATCCTTCATCGTCAGATAGCCCTTCTGGGATATGTGGTTGCAGCTCGTCTTCGATAGTTAGGCGAGTCTGATTGTGGAAAACATCATCTGTGGTATCCTGTCGTGGTGCAGATGTAGTTGCAGTAACATCATCATCAGATTCCTCAAAGAACATCTCGAGAGATGTGGAAGCATTCGGTGAAGCGATGCGCCTTTGTGCCACACCTCGTCTTATTTCTCGTTCAGGCGAGTAAGCGGCAGGCCGCTTATTCGCGTCTTTTGAAGGTTTCTTGTGGCCAGCTTGTTGGTCCAGCCGCAGCCAAGATGCAGGAAGCACTCCTCTGATCCGACGCCCAACAGTATTCACCATCTCGGAACCACTCTCGGAACCGGATTCAGAGTCGGATTGGGATGCAGTGTCTTCGTGCTCTGGTTGCGGAGTGGTCGCCGGCCCAGCGAGTTCATCCTCGGAATCGCTTGGGTTCAGTAAGGCTGGTCGTTGGGTCAGCCTTACGAATGGCTTAGCTTGTCCGGTTGGTAATGAAGACAAGCTCTGCAGTTCGTGTTGAGAGTCCTCGAGAGCAGGCATGAAGCCCTCGTCGTTTCGTCTCGAGCTGCGTTGCGCTGCAGGGGAGTCCATGGCCCCAGGTTCCAGTCTAAATGCAGATGCGGGCTCGAGAGGGTCGCTGTCGACAATATCGTATCTCTTGCGCTTCCGCGTAGAGGATCGAGATGGTGATGATTTCCGTTTACTGCGCTGCCTCGATATCGTGGTTGGTGGTCGTCTCAGCAAGTCCTTCAGTGTTGGAAGATCGTCGCCAGCCATGCTCGTGTTTTCGGTTTCGCCTGTAGAGCTTGCCTGGCTACTAGGGCCAGCAAGATCGTTCGTAGGCGAGGTCTTGGGTGGTGAAGGCGATGGATTATCGAAGGTATCCATGCCATCGAGAAATTCCTCCAGGCCCTTCAATTGGCTCTCATCAGACACGTCTGGTAGGTGTGATCCTTGGCTATCGTCTTCAAAGTCTTTGTCCTGTGAGGCTTCTTGCTCGGCTTGTTGTCGGCGTCGCTTCTCTCCTTCGATCGCAAGTCTGAGGGGCCGAACACCATGCTTCTTGAGAATATTAGAGTAGTAGGACATCTCAATGGCGTACGGACGCTCCTGAATCGGTTTCCGTGGTCGGAGAGACCTCTCGTATCGAACAGCTGTCTGCCGAGCAGCCTGGTGTTCGTCATGCTCGCCGAGTCCTGGGCTTTGAACAGGCACCATATTGCCATCCCCAAGAATCAGCGATGAGGAAGGGTGTACGACATCACGGCCACTCGTGAACTCCGGGGGAGGTGACGATCGTTCAACATAGCTATTGGATATGCCATCATTGATCATGGGCCATTGCTGGGCTTGGCTCGATGGTTTCGGCTCAGTTGTTACAGTCGGTTGAAGGTCAAAGCTGTCGACGTCAGGTAGGTCGACATCAGAATGGACTGACGATAGAGGCGAGGATGACAAAATAGCCGATAAACCAGACCTAAAGTTGCTTGCTTCCGGTGGCTTTGTCGTCGTTTCGGATATTCGAGGTGGCGTCTTTGTTGGAAGAGCAGGTTGGATAAGCTCCTGTGATGAGTCGGGGACATCCCAGATGTCACGGTCCTGCTCCTTATTGTCATTTCGTTCGGCAGTTTCGCCCTCTTCGTTATTGGTTTGTTCGGTACTGTTCTTATTTGTCGGTGTGATTGCTGATGACGACGGCAATTCCTGGCTCTCGAATCCATCTTCCTCCTCAGAATCGGGGACTTCTCCCAGCTCCTTCCAGTTGCTCATTGTCCATATGTGGCATTCTCTTGTTATTGCATGGTTTCGAGTCGGGTTTCTAACCTTTCCGTTTATTATGACACGGATTAATGAAAGGTCCAGGTTGGAAATATCATTGTTGAAAGTGGTAATCGCGCTCGGACGCCTCAGGTAGTGCGTAGTTCGTTAATTGATTTCACGGCCGGGCGTGGCGGGGGAACGCGGTCGAGGAAACCGGAAGACGCGTCTTTTTGTGGGGCCAAGTTCCGGAAACTTCAGCGCCTTGAGCGCGTGCTGATGTCGTAGATCCGCTAATTCTTGACGAGCCCCAGTTATTTCGAGTTCAGATTCGAGTTACCCTCAACTTCAATACGTACGAGACTTTCTCAGAGCTACATTCTCTCGACGTTAGTCTGATCATCACGGTTTTTCAGTAGATAATATTCAGAATGTACGTGTTTGAGAGAGCATTGCCATTGGCGTTGACAGTCTTTTGCGGCGTCGTTGGAGGTTAGTTGCGATTCATGATGTTGCATCAAAGTTGTGTTACTCACCAAGCATACTCAGGAATCTATACCTTTCAGCCAATATTTGCTCCCGATGCACAAAAGAAGGCTGATCCTACAAAAAAGTATGTCAACAAATGTCGTGGGAGTGAGACAGGACGCTAATCATGCTGACAGCACCGAGAAGAAGGCAGACCCTCTAAAAGACTCTACTCCAGTCACGAAGTAATCGCCACGTATCTTTGAGATGTCTGGCCACTGTCGAAACAATGTAACTATAGATCAAACATGAGAACGAGATGTCCATAAAGCCGAAAAGGCAATTGATTTATTGACAAATGCATCACTTGAGTAAAGTGATCGATCGATATGTACGAGATAGTGTTATACTAACATTGAGCTACCTGCTGTTCTACCATGCCCTTTCACCAACACCAATCGTATCGAGAAGAACAACAAGGACAAGGTGATTGAATACTGATGACAGGTTCAGCGGACCACTCAATTATCATGAGAGGATGGTCATAGATGAGGAGTGTTGACTTTTATACACGATAGTTTCGCTATAGCTCTATTACCAATCTACCCTGCACCAGCATATCAGAACATGGGTGTTTCCAATGCCCAAAGTAAATTCTCCCAGTCCATACCATTCAAGTCCATGTTCAAACCCAAGTCACTCAGCTCTTGGGCAGAGATCCTAGTATCATTGGGCGCAGTGCCAGCTGACATCATTGCCGTTGACGAACTGGGTATAGGTGGAAGATTCTCGCAACTTGTCAATCTGGGTTGATGTTGCTCGCTCTCATTATCCGACGGTAGTGACACTTTATGCTTCGTCATAACCTGCCTTAGAAGGTCTTGTATACGAGCCGTGGGCTTGGAGTGTTCCTTTGCCGCCTCTAATATATTCCATGCTTCGACCAGGTCCTGTCGTCTAAGTTCCTTCTCCTGGATATCCACCCCCAGGCAGAAATCCAAGAGGAGAACGATACTGGCAATGAAGACACTGTGCAAAACTAGGCACAGCCTGAGCCTTGTCGAGTTAAATGTTGTGTTCTCGTTATCAAGCTGGCGTTCCGTTTGGATAACCATTCGTGCCGAATCAAGACATACACGTCGTGAGTGAGCATATGCTGGCTCAACTGCGCCACGGGCCAGGTACGGGAGGTGAATCTTGCATCTTTGCCCATAGACAAAGATCTTCATGATGTGGCGCTGGACAATGATGTCTGGTCGTCGTTGAGCATCTGTTCGAGGTAGTTTCTGCAGCTCCTTAGCATCTAACTTAAGGAATGAAGGAAGCTCCTCTGTGAACTGTTCGACCGCCGCATCTATCTCTAGCACGAGTTCGTATGTGTTGTGGTCTGGGGTTGAAGAAGAACAGAGAGGCACTCGATCAGTGAAATTGCGGACCACCTCAGCCAGGCGTATTCTTTGCAAGAAATAGGACATGCTTGTCGGCTGACTTATCGGCTGCCCAACAAGCTCTTCTCCCTCCACGAGGTCTTCGTCGTTGGCGTTCAGAGGTTTTCTGATGTTCATTTGTCTAGGATTGATCATGTAGGTGCCCTCATGGGGACCTGGGAATCGAGCTATCATCCTAGAGATCCGTCAGGGATACGAAGAGTGCTGAAGTAGGATAGGGAGACCTTACGCATCTGTACCGACGAGATACCACCAAACTCGTCGAGCAATCTCCGCCTTCAGGTCGCTGAATTGAGTTGTTTGTACTGACGGTGGGTTATGAGGGTGATCAAGGCGATGTAGTCCGAGCTCACGGCATATTGTAATGGCTTGGAATAGACAGTTTCGAGCGCGTATCGAGATGCCTTCCAGGTTCAACAAGACGAAGCTCACAACAATGAGCCCCTGGGCTGCCTCTAACCCCACCTCGGCTCTACGCTGAGACGCATCAAATACATCAAAGGTCGATTTGAGCCATCCAAATGCCTGGTTGTTTGCCTCTAAGAAATCAGAAAACAGTGGCGTCATGCTATTGTCCGTGGCTGTCCATGCATGTGTGACATTGGTGCAAATGGCAAGCAATAGGAACACGGGGCACAGTTGGACCTCTTCGCCCTTTTCAATGGCGTCGTAGATATCATCCACCAGTTTGAATAAGCTAGGACTGTGAACGACGTGATGCATGTAGGTAATGACGGTGGTGTACTTGTGGACCAGCACCTTGGTCTCTTCTCTTTGGGGCAACCAAACGCACCTCGTTGGTTCTACTGAAAGAAGTCCTGATGGAACAGTTGAGTTCTGGAAGAGATAGCATGATGGTTGGGTGATTGAGCGTATAGGACAAATGCGAAAGACGACTTGGTCTACTAGCACAGATTCCTGAAACGTATAAGAGCACCATCGTTTATTTGCTGCAATAGGAGCATGAGACTAACCGAAGGTTTTGGACCAAGGCATGTCCTCTCCAACCAAAGAGCATCAGCCGTCAAATTCTGAACATTAAGAGGTAAATGCTGCTGTGACTCTGGCTGTGTCGGGGGTGCAGCGACGCTCCCTTCTACGCTCGAGGGGGCCGTTGACGTTGTCTGGGCGCTGGAATCGGGCTCCTTATTCCGTTCCGCAAGAAGGGACTCCAGTCTTTCCAACCGACTAAGGATATCCGCCTCCCGGTCCGTGGGTGGCGGCCCTCCGCGTTTGGAAATCGGCCGTGATGCCGGAACTGTCGCCCGGGGCGGGTCCTGAAACCGGCATTGAACTCCGCGGCTTGTGCAATTGCTACACGGAAACTCGCGACTGCAGCGTAGTTTGCGTACACGGCAGAAATGGCACGAGACAGGCCGCTGGCGAGGCTGGGGTCCCATTCCTACAGCGGCAGCGGATTTCTTATCCTGCTGTATGGAATGAATAGTGATTAAAGAACGGACGGAAATAGCGATCTTCCATGGAGACTCCGCGGACTATCCATGGCTCCGAGTCCGTCTCGGGGTATATGACTAACTCCCTCGCTTTTTGGCCTGCTTATGACTCCCATTCGATTGATTTAATTGAAACTATTGGTTCAAAATTGGGAATTATGCTGATTAAATGACGAGGATCCTGAGGTATTGTCAATCCCAACCGTTGTCGATGTTGGTCTGGATCATCTGCACTCTCAAGGTTGGTCTGAAGGACCCGATGCTGGGACACGGACATAAGCAATTCGGCGTTAATGTTTCCGGTTCATAGGTTCCTATATGCATTAGTGTCTACGGTAAATGTCTAGACTAGCTGGGGATGACAAGCATATATTAGGCTCCTGTCCAATTCACCGACCCTCTCTTGGGTCCTGAGCCTTATGCACGCATCCTGGCTGCTATACTTTGTTTGTACCACATACTACTCGGTAACACTCCATGCATAGAGTTAAAAGGGCAACACTGATAGCCCTTGAGACACCCAAGTCTGCTCCAGACAACATGGGGCATATAGATGCCGACAGACAGCTAGCTGGTGCTGGAATTCCGGGGCCAGTAATCGACGAGGACACGAAACGAGAAAGAGATCTCGAAGAGGGATCAACATCAGTCGAACTTGATGAGCCTGTTGTGAACGATCCCAATATCGTCGATTGGGATGGTCCCAGTGACCCAACTAACCCTCAGAACTGGTCATTGAAGAAGAAGACAATCACTGTTGTGATCGTTTCCTCCATTACATTTGTCACGTAAGAACATTTCCTTCCGTTCCATATACGGCCGGCCTTACTAAACTCCTGTAGACCATTGGCATCATCCATGTTTGCACCAAGTATCGATCAAGTCATGGCCGAATTCAACTCGACGAATGAGCAATTGGCATCATTCATCGTCTCCGTGTACCTTCTCGGATACTGCTTCGGGCCATTAGTCGTGGCTCCTCTGTCTGAGATGTACGGCAGACTCCCACTGTATAACATCTGCAACGTTCTCTTTGTCGTCTTCAACGTGGCGTGCGCCTTGTCTCCTAACTTGGGTGGCCTTATTGCCTTCCGATTCCTTGCTGGTCTTGCTGGTTGTTGTCCGCTTACAATCGGAGCTGGAACATTGGCCGACATGATCTCCAAGGAAAAGCGTGGAGCAGCCATGTCTTCGTGGGCTCTTGGACCTCTATTAGGACCAGTGATTGGGCCAATTGGTAAGTGAGCCTTTGAGGTAGGTAATACCTGAATGGAAATTGACAACTCCAGCTGGTGGATATCTGTCAGCCGCCAAGAGCTGGCGCTGGTCATTTTGGGTTGTGGCAATTGTGGTATGTGGCATCGTAGAATCGATCGATACTGAACCAAAGCTGACTTGCAAAATAGGCCGGTGCCATCACAGTTCTGGCCTTTGTATTCATGAGAGAAACATATCCATATGTCCTCCTCGATAAGAAGACCAAAAGGCTTCGCAAGGAGACAGGAAACCCCAAGCTCCGGTCCGTTCTAGATAAGGGAACCACCACCAAAGAACTCTTTAGCTTGGCTATGGTGCGTCCTACCAAGATGCTCCTCTTTTCGCCAATCGTGTCGTTTCTCTCATTCTACATGGCTATCGTGTATGGATACCTCTACCTCCTCTTCACAGCCATGCCCGCACTGTTCGAAGGAGAATACCGTTTCTCAAGCGGATCAGTTGGTCTGTCATACGTCGGCATCGGTGCGGGTTCCCTGATTGGACTTGTCATCTCTGGAGCCACATCCGACCCTCTTGTCAGATACCTAGCCAAGAAGAATGGAGGAGAGGGCAAGCCAGAATATCGACTTCCAGTCATGGCTGGAGCTTGTCTTATAATTCCAGCCGGTCTGTTTTTATTCGGATGGTCCGCCGAGAATAAGAACCACTGGATCTTGCCAATTATTGGTACTGGTTTCTTGGGCTGTGGTATGATTATCGTCTTTGTAAGTATTGCAGAGGTAGCGGGGGTTCCAGGTCTACCCAGTTTACTAACCTCGCTTAGATGTGTATTTCGGTTTACCTGGTTGACGCATACCTCGAGTACGCTGCGTCTGCTATTGCCGCAAGTACCGTGCTCCGATCACTGGTTGGAGCGCTGTTGCCTTTGGCTGGTCGAAGCATGTACAGCAGTCTTGGTTATGGCTGGGGAACCTCGTTGCTGGGCTTTATAGCAGCCGCAGCAATTCCATTGCCGCTGATCTTCTACAAGTATGGCGAAAGGGTTCGAAGTAAGAATTTGTTTGACGTCAAGTTCTAGTTAGTAAGAGCCGGGACGACAACATAGACGTTCTAGCATGAGTGTTGCAAGAAAATGTTGTTAATTTCATACAGGGCATAGGGAGATATCAGGACGAAGTGTTTAAGAGGTTCATAGTAACATCATCTCCAATCCGTAGATTTATAGAGAAAAATATGCGTATCATCGCCAACTCACATGAGCAGCGTCAGAGTGAGGAGCTGGATGAGGGCAGTAAACTGGCAGTTTTTGATCCTAAATTCGTAAGGTTATCCTTGAATGTGAACATCGTGGTCTCTGGAAGCCTCCACGAGTTCTATATCCGTGACCATTTGGGTCTCTGGCCTAGCAAACGTTATAATCCTTGGCTTTTATCTCGTGAACATCGCTACCTATCTCCATAGTGGCTCCAGCCACATGAAGAGGTGACTGGGCACAACTGTTTTAGATTGTCGAAGTTGAGTTATGATGAACTCTTTGACAAAGCTGGGCATGTACCAGATTAATTAAACTCCTGCGTGTCAATAACAATCCCAGTGTGACGTGAAGATGGTGACCGCTGCTAACCCATGTGCTCGGATTCAGCGTCTAGAAGCTTTGGCCAATCATAGACAGGGCGATTTCATCAGGTCGCGCAAAACCGGCAACAAGGACGAGGACGCATCACGTGACTCGCTTTTGCACCAATCCAAGCCCGAGGCAGGAAGGACCCATCGTATGATTGCTCCCGTCTTGCTAATTCTGACATTCCCCGAATAAACTCGTCTTTCTGTCCGCGAAACCTCTCTCGCAATCCCCCTCGACGCTCACGAACGCACCAATTGAGCTCTGCCCGCTGTTTCGTCTCGTCTCGTCCTCGTCGATTACATCACACGCTCACGATGCTGCGCACACCGGCCTCCAACCTGCTGCGCAAGAGCCTGGTGCGCAGCACTCCCGCCCTGGCCTCGCGAGCTGCCTCCACTCACGCCATCTCCAACCCAACCCTCGCCAACATCGAGAAGCGATGGGAGGGCATGCCTCTCCAGGAGCAAGCTGAGCTCTGGATGGCTCTGCGTGATCGCATGCAGTCTAACTGGACCGAGCTGACCCTCCAGGAGAAGAAAGCTGGTGCGTCCTAAACTCTCCACTGCGAAAATACCTCCATCCCGTCTAGCCGAGATCCTTTGGTCACAACCACCACAACCATAGCCCTTCAGCCCTCTCAACCATCGATTCAATTCACAACACGTCAATTGTACATCTTCAGCCTTGCATTGGATCTTCCGCGAGCCTCAATTGCATCATGTAGATCCAATTCATCCAAATTCGTCTTCCTGATTGGTGGATGGGGCTCTTTGACCAATTGCTTTACCCGTTACATCAACGACCCTTTCCCTGCGTCACGATATGGCTGCGTCACTACCAGAAAGCTAACTCAAATTCTCTCAATAGCTTACTGGATTGCCTTCGGTCCTCACGGTCCCCGCGCTGCTGACCCCCCCGGTACCAACGCCCGCATCGCCTGGGGTGTCTTTATTGGCCTTGCCGCCAGTGTCGGTCTCTTTGGCCTCGTCCGCACTGTCGCCAAGCCCGCTCCTTACACCATGACACAGGAGTACCAGGAGGAGACCAACGAGTTCCTCAAGGTAGGCCCCATCTCGTCTGCGTCGTATCCGATCAGCTGGCTAACAGAGCCCCCCAGAACCAAAAATCCGATCCTTTCACCGGTATCACCTCTGCTGGCTATGCTGGCAAGGGTATGGTCCAGTCTCCTCCCAAGGCCAACTAAATTCAATACACAACGTCGTTTCTTTTGTGCTAGAAGTTGGGGTGACTCTACAGAGACATATTTTGTGTGTAAAATGGCCTCTGGTTCGTGTGGGCGTGACTAGCGGTTTCGAGTCGCTCCAGAGATATCAAATCATCTTGGTGTAAATACTGTACTACCAACAACGGAACCCGAGTCGAGTCATTTGTTTGATTGAATTTGTTCGCTTGCCTGTCCTTGTGGAAGTATACCCAAAACGGTACCTGGCCAGCCTGTCGACAATAAATGAAGTTAATCAATCCAGTAATAATCCCATTGCCCTTCGTTTCTAATACTACCAAAGACAATGCTTAACCACCGCTCTGTCCAGCTTCTCGGTATCTTTCAAAGGTGTTCTCTGGCTCTGCTTTTGTCGGGTTCATCTCTTCTGCCTGTAATCTCCTGTCGAGCTCAAATCTGCCGTCCTTGCCCCAATATCCTGCCTTCTCCGTCCCCTTAACAGATGCCTCTGTGATGAGCACGTAGGGCATAGGAGCATCAAACATGGGCTCGGCCAGCACTCGCTCCATTTCCATCTTTAGACCTCGAGCACCCGTCTCTGAAGCGGCAGCCCGCTCAGCGATAGCGTATAACGCTTTCTCGGTAAAGAACAATCGAGAAGGGTATGTCTCGAAGAGAGCCGTGTACTGAGCAACGAGACTGTTTTTGGGCTCGGTCAGAATGCGAAAGAGGTCTTCTTTTGAAAGAGGACTGAGGGCACAGATGTTGTGCAGGCGCCCTATTAACTCGGGGATAAATCCAAAGCTCTGTAAGTCGACAGGAGTGGTGAGATCCAGAGGTGTAAATGAGGAGGCCGACTGGGGATTATGGTGAGGCAAGTGTGTATATGTGTCCGCCGGCAGAGTTTGCTTGTTGCCGGACATTGTTGAGCGACCCCGAAGCTCTCCGCCAAATCCCATCGTCGGCCTGGCAACTCTCTTCAGTACGGCCTTGTCCAACCCTACAAAAGCACCACAGAACACAAAGAGGATGTTTGTGGTGTCAATGGTATACTGATCAACTTTACCACCTGGAGGTGCCGCCTGTGGAGTCGAGGAAGAGGGCCCGGATGCACTGTAATTTGTGGTGATAGGTGGCGTAGATCGGGATGAGCGGTTGTCTTTGACATTGATAGTGACCTTTGTTCCCTCGACGAGCTTCAGCAGCGCCTGTTGTACACCTTCGCCCCCAACATCCCTACCAGTTGTAGACTCACGCCTTGCGATCTTGTCAAACTCATCTAGGACAACAATGCCGTGCTCTGTTGCCTTAATATCGTAGTTGGCTTCAATCAGGAGTCGCTCAATACAGGCCTCGACGTCTTGTCCTATGTATCCGGCCTGTGTGAAGGAATTGCAGTCGCAGATGGAGAAAGGCACGTTTATCTTCTTGCTAAGTGTTCTGGAGAGGATAAGCGTTCGGTGATGCAGTTGGCCAGTAGGGGAGCACATACTCTAGAATATAGGTCTTGCCGACACCAGTTGGTCCAATCAAGAGCAGATTACTCTTGTCAATCTTGACGTGCTCGGGAACTGTAACGTCCTCGGCGACATAGAGATGATCCATTGGGTCATCTTCGAACTCGTGGCTGTCGTGAAGTCCACGGACCGACTCGTTGTGGCCCGGGAATTCATCTTCAAGATTATCAGCGGCGTAGCGCTCAGGAACAGAACCGTGTAGACGCTGACCTTCAACGGGGTGCATGTCACGACGTTTCTGATGCAGCTCCCTGTCTCTTGCAAACCTCTGGCGCATCACTTTGTCACGTCTATTCCGATCCTCGTGTTCATGTTGGTGTCTTCGCCGTAAGTTCTGGTAGTGATTGAATATAGTTGCGCATATCGTCTTCTTGGCCCGGTCTTGGCCGACGACATAGTCGTCTACACGCTTCTTGAGGTCGCGTGGGTAGAACTGCGGTACGCCAAAGCTGGACTTGTTGAACATAGGGCCACGCCCTGTATCGAGTGATGGGTCATAGCTGCTGCTGAAGCCAGAATTGAAGTCATTATTTCGTCTCGAAGCTGCATGGGAAGTAGATATATATCGATGTTGCCGTCTTGATGAGGAGTTGTAGGAAGACAGTCGGGATGTGCTGAGAGTTACTGATCGAACGACGGAGAGCGAGATTGGGCGGAGACCGCGACGGGTCATAAGGATCGCCCTGACAAAGGGCGACATTATTATATCTAGTCAATCTGCATAATAATAAAGGGATGATCCGAAGCGGAGCGTCAGGCGACAGTCGACCGAGTTGGCCGTATATCTGGGCCGACGATGACGGGAATGCGGGGAGGTCGGTCACAGCTTGATTGCGGTCGCGAATTGGAGGGCTAAAGGTAAACCCTGTCGTCTCGATAGCACGGAAGCAAGCACAATGAGGCTGATAAGAAAACAGTCGTAGTAAGGGTGGATTGAAGCGATTTGATTGTAGTTCAGGAATTGAAGATTATGTGATACACGAACTTGACTGATCTTCGGACCCTTCAGCCGCGAACAGAACAGCTTCCGCTATCGGCATGGAAGCTCAGAGGTCAGAGGATCGCGGAGCAGCTGATAGGGGCCTCCAGCCACTAAGAGCCCTAGACTACTCTATATGCCCCGCCAAAGAAGCCGACATGGGGGATCTGATAACCCCCTGCGTCCCCAAACAAGAACCATTTGCTCCATCAATTGACGGGACCCATCCAAGCTGCACAATGATTCTCGAACAGCATCATCATCATGCCCTTGTATATAACAGTGGCGATATGGCGAGACTCTCCGTTGGGCCCGCTCTCGCTCTCCCTCAACCACAGACTGAACGATGCCGGCACACAAACGGCAGATGCTTTCCATTTGAAGGACAGTGAACATATATACGTACCGCAGCCGTTGGGACAAATCCACATCCCGACGTCATCTCAACTTATCGATAAAGCTCTGAGCGGGCAACCTGAAAGATGCAGGTTAGGCGAATGAGCTAGATAGGAGGTAATAAGGTCTCAGATATCGCAATTCTATTTTTCTTACCACAATCTCTGATTCTTCACCTCAATCTCAAGGTCTTGTTTTTTCTTAAAAATTACCTTGATCAGCTTTGTGCTGCTTCGTCGAGTATATCACCTCCAGCTGTGTCTCACTTTAAGCTCAACAATTGTCTGAAGCTTGCAATACCAACTACTACCCCGCCCACCACTCCTACCTCTCAAGACCTCCCTTCTGCACACGCGTCGTATTCATCGTCGAACCTTGAAATGGCTGCAATTGTCGAAAAATCGTCTAATTCCTTGGACCCCAATCGCCCAGGCGGCGCTGCGGGAGACATTCCGAACGATGGTACAGGTTAGTGCATGGTCTGACCTGCGATGATCTGATAGTCAAGAACGCCACGCTCATGGTGCATTTTAGGCGTCACCAAGCTCGATCCTTGGCTGGAGCCATTCAGCGATACCCTCAGAAGGCGTTACTCAAAGACTCAGGATTGGATCAAAACCATCAATGACACCGAAGGTGGCCTCGAGAAGTTCAGCAGGGTAAGCTCACAGCTTCGACTTGACATATCGCTTTACTGATGAGTGTTGGTTATAGGGTGCTGAGAAGTTTGGTTTTAATGTTGATGCCGACAACAACATCGTGTATCGCGAATGGGCACCCAATGCCACCGCGGCGTTCCTGATCGGCGACTTTAGTGAGTCTTCAAACTCAATTATACCTACACACGCTTACATTGCCACTAGACGGTTGGGATCGAGGCGCTCATCCTATGCTGAAAGGTCCTTTTGGCGTCTTCGAGATAACTATTCCTGCCCAAAATGGCCAACCTGCTATCCCTCACAACTCCAAACTCAAGGTCTGTCAACGTGCAGCCCCAATATAACCCACCGCGTCTAATGTATATATCCAGATCTCCCTTGACTTGCCTAATGGTGAGCATGTTGACCGACTTCCAGCTTGGATCAAGTACGTGACACAGGATCTATCTGTATCTCCCGCATACGATGCCCGTTTCTGGAACCCCCCAGCCTCCGAGACCTACAAATTCAAGAATTCTAAACCTAAGAAGCCCGCAAGCGCTCGTGTTTACGAAGCGCATGTCGGCATCTCCAGCCCTGACCAACGGGTTGCAACATACAAGGAGTTTACCAAGAACATGCTCCCTCGCATCAAGAACCTGGGTTACAACGTAATTCAGTTGATGGCTGTCATGGAACATGCGTACTATGCCAGTTTTGGATACCAAATCAACAACTTCTTTGCAGCTAGCAGTCGGTATGGAACCCCAGAGGACCTCAAGGAGCTCATTGACACCGCTCACGGCCTTGGAATCACCATGCTTCTCGACGTTGTTCACAGCCATGCCTCCAAGAATGTGCTTGATGGTCTCAACGAGTTCGACGGCACTGATCACCAGTACTTCCATGGTGGCGGCAAGGGTCGACACGAGCAATGGGACAGTCGGCTGTTCAACTATGGCCACCATGAGGTGATGAGGTTCTTGTTGAGCAACTTGCGTTTCTGGATGGACGAGTACCAATTTGATGGATTCCGATTCGACGGAGTTACTAGCATGCTTTACGTTCACCACGGCATGGGCACGTAAGTGATACATTATTATGACCAGTTCGACTCGAATACTGACTTGAACAGAGGCTTCTCCGGAGGGTACCATGAGTATTTTGGCCCGGATGTTGACGAGGAAGCTGTCGTCTACATGATGCTGGCGAATGAGATGCTGCACAAACTTTACCCAGAAGTCATCACCATTGCTGAGGATGTCTCCGGCATGCCAGCGCTTTGCCTACCGCTGTCTCTCGGTGGTGTGGGCTTCGACTACCGTCTTGCCATGGCGATTCCTGATATGTGGATCAAGATCCTGAAAGAGGTCAAGGATGATGAATGGGATATCGGTAACATCTGCCATACTCTGACCAACCGCCGCCACGGCGAGAAGACAATCGCCTATGCCGAGAGTCACGACCAGGCGTAAGTTCACGCTCTTTCACCTAATTCGTTGATAGCTACTAACAACACAAAGTCTCGTTGGCGACAAGACACTCATGATGCATCTGTGTGACGCTGAAATGTATACCAACATGTCAACGCTCTCGCCTTTGACTGCCATCATTGATCGTGGTATGGCGCTCCACAAGATGATTCGACTAATTACACACGGTCTTGGAGGAGAGGGATACCTGAACTTTGAGGGTAACGAGTTTGGTCACCCTGAGTGGCTCGACTTCCCCCGAGAGGGCAACAACAACTCATTCTGGTATGCTCGACGACAGCTCAACCTTACAGATGATCCTCTGCTTCGATACAAGTTCCTCGATCACTTCGATCGCCTGATGAACCAGACCGAGGCAAAGTACGGCTGGCTGCACGCGCCACAGGCGTACATTTCACTGAAGCACGAGGGCGATAAGGTGATTGTTTTTGAGCGAGCTGGACTGGTGTTTGTCTTCAACTTCCACCCAACCAACAGCTTCAGCGACTACCGCATTGGAATTGATGTTGCGGGAACATACCGAGTCGTCCTCAACACGGACAGCAAGGAAGTCGGCGGCCATAACCGCATCGACGAGAACACCCGATTCTTCACCACTCCTATGGAATGGAACAACAGGAAGAACTGGACGCATGTCTACATCCCTTGCCGAACTGCTCTGGTAAGAAAATCCGAAATCATTACTTGTGTTCGCTAACATAATTCGCAGGTTCTGGCGCTTGAGTCAACGATTTCCCAGCATTCCTAAGCAACGATGACAGTATGAGATGGAACCAGTAGAGACTTGGTGAAGCTGCTAGAAGAAGTATTGGAGCTGGGTAATTCCTTCATTTGGCGGAGACAGTCGCAGGGTGCACTGTTGTTGAAGTGGGGCATTTATTGATGTCTTGTTTGTCATGCCTTGCAGATATATCATAAGATATCAAGTACCAAAAGCTCATATTGTCCAAATATTGATCACGACTTGTTGTGTGACGTTCTTGTGACTGATGATAGAAGAGCAAGACTGAGGTTTAGTGTAGGATTGTGGTCGGAGAGGCAAGCTGCATATCAGGTCTCCCTCCAACACTGGCATTCAATGCTTAGCAGTAGAGTGCTAGTGATGCTCGGATTTTTCGGCTCGGATGTTCGGGAATCGATTGAGTTAGGAAACAATCAAGGCACAAGATTGCGGCCTCAAATGATTGTCAGTAAAAACATAAAAGATAAAATGTTTACGATATGTAATTCAGTCAGATGGAATGTTATAATCTGTCTAAATCGTGAATGGAATATGGGAGCTTTTCACTTGGTAGCTGTCAGCTTTTAATGACAGTTGATGCGAGGCTACTATTGACGTCGTGCTGTTGAGATTAAGCTGGGGCGAACAAGAAAGCATGGGGGAGCACGATCAAGGGGACGGGAGAAAGAAATAGAAAAGGGAAAAAAAAGTTGGAAATGAGAACCAATTGGCAAATCGCAGCGCCCAAATATTAAGTGGATAATGTTAGAGACAGGGACATCTTCGGGGGTGGCTAGTGAATAGGCCAATAGAGGCTAGGCACTGTAGGGGAGAGAACGGGATGCAAGAGCAGCAAAGATGGGGATCCCTGAATTTGGTTGCTGCCCCGGAAAGTGCCTTGAATCGATAGCCAACTATTTGATGGTGAACGGTACAACGGGGCGATTGAAGATGGAAGATGAAAGTATTTTGATAGTATGGAAGGTAGCCAGCATCTGAAACTTCAACAGTGAGATGCATGCAGCGCATTGACTTGATCGTATCATGCATTCAGGCTGTCCCATAAAGGTGTTTGCTTCTTTGTCCCTGGTTCTCTGACATCCAGCCAATCCATCATGAGCTTCCGCCTCCCTCCCATCCAACTCGGCAGCACACACAGCTAAACCAAGCCAGGCCAATGCTACTTTCCCCGCTCTGTTTTACGTCGTCTTAATTGCTGCAAAGATCGTTGACGCCTTTGATCTCAACAGTTGATAGCAAAGGGTAAAGAGCCAATCTTCGTAGGTAGCTAAAGGCTCGGCTTCCGGGTATGCATCGTACTGTAGCTTCGGCCATCGACCCTTGTAACAATGGATCGGTTCCGCGGCCGAAGGGTGAGAGTGATGGAAGCTGTCCATGCCTGCAGGCCTAAGGAATAAGGACTCAGTGACGATTTCCTCAGACGTCTCTCCGCTGTCGCTGTTGGAGTGAGTGGCCCCTGACGAGGCAACCGCTCTCTGACTTTGGGTGGGCGTGCGAATAATCCCGTAGTGTCCATCCCGGGAAATTGCCGGCATCGCAGCTTGCCCGGTGGGACCGTACTGTGATTTCGGGCTAGCGTTCCACGTGACTCGCTGCGAAAGCTCTAACCGACCAAGTCGTCCTCCCGAGCAAAACTGCTCACCTCCGTAAAAGTTCTCCCTCAGCTTCAACCAACCTCTCTCCACTCCCATCTCTGATCGCTCTTTGTCATCTGGCAAGATGTTCAAGAGGTGAGTATCGATCCCGTGAGCGACTGTTGATATTTTTTCGACGCCGTTCCCGTCCCAATTGAAGCCCAATTGAGCTGACCATCTTGTTTTTCCCCTCGGCAGCGGCATTTCCTCCTTCGCCCGCGCGGCTCGCCCGGCCGTCCTCCCTCGACGTGCCCTCCGACCTTCCGCTTTCCGACTTCCCATCTCCAGCCGATGGGCGAGTACTGCCACCGCTGGCACAGGCAAGATTCACCAGGTGAGAACGAGCGGCTCCTGATACCATTCCGGTCGCCCGGGTGATACCGACTCGCATAAGAACCCGTGCTAACCCGACTGTTCGCAGGTCATCGGTGCCGTCGTCGACGGTTAGTTAATCATCTAATCAAGTCTCTATACGGGACTGGAACGACAAGGCGAGGCTGTTGCTGACGATTTCGCAGTCAAGTTCGATGGCGCTAAGCTGCCTGCCATTCTCAACTCTCTCGAGACTGAGAACAATGGCCAGAAGCTCGTTCTTGAGGTCTCCGTACGTCTAGACTCAATTACCCCATTTGACTGGTCAATCCTAACATCCAATAGCAACATCTGGGTGAGAACGTCGTCCGTTGCATTGCCATGGACGGTATGTCATCATCGCTACGAATTTTTTCAGAAGTGAAGACCCTAACTCAATTTTATAGGTACTGAGGGTCTTGTCCGTGGTGCTTCCGCTCAGGACACCGGTGCCCCCATCACCATTCCGGTCGGTCCCGCTACTCTTGGCCGTATCATGAACGTCACTGGTGACCCCATTGACGAGCGTGGTCCCATCAAGACTGATAAGCGACTCCCTATCCACACCGAAGCCCCCGAGTTCGTCGAGCAGTCTACCTCTGCCGAGGTCCTCGTCACTGGTATCAAGGTCGTCGATCTTCTTGCCCCCTACGCCCGTGGTGGAAAGATTGGTCTCTTCGGTGGTGCTGGTGTCGGCAAGACTGTGTTTATTCAGGAGCTTATCAACAACATCGCCAAGGCTCACGGTGGTTACTCCGTCTTCACTGGTGTCGGTGAGCGTACTCGTGAGGGTAACGATCTGTACCACGAAATGCAGGAGACCTCCGTCATTCAGCTTGATGGCGAGTCCAAGGTCGCCCTCGTCTTCGGTCAGATGAACGAGCCCCCTGGAGCCCGTGCTCGTGTCGCCCTAACCGGGTGAGTCTAGTCCCTTCCCTTTGTGCTACAACACCATGATCATCTACGGACTACCTTTCTTGGACGCATAACTAACTCGTTTTAATTAGCCTAACTGTCGCGGAATATTTTCGCGATGAAGAGGGTCAGGACGTGCTGCTCTTCATTGACAACATTTTCCGATTCACTCAGGCCGGTTCCGAGGTGTCTGCCCTTCTAGGTCGTATTCCCTCTGCCGTCGGTTACCAGCCCACTCTCGCCGTCGATATGGGTGGTATGCAGGAGCGTATTACCACCACCACCAAGGGCTCCATTACCTCCGTCCAGGCTGTCTACGTCCCTGCTGACGATTTGACTGATCCCGCCCCTGCCACCACCTTCGCTCATTTGGACGCCACCACTGTGTTGTCCCGTGGTATCTCTGAGTTGGGTATCTACCCCGCTGTCGACCCTCTTGACTCCAAGTCCCGTATGCTGGACCCCCGAGTTGTTGGTCAGGACCACTACGACACCGCCACCCGCGTTCAGCAGATTCTTCAGGAGTACAAGTCTCTTCAGGATATCATTGCTATTCTGGGTATGGACGAGTTGTCTGAGGCCGACAAGCTTACTGTCGAGCGTGCCCGTAAGATTCAGCGTTTCCTGAGCCAGCCTTTCACTGTCGCCCAGGTTTTCACTGGTATCGAGGGTAAGCTCGTCGACCTTAAGGAGACCATCAACTCTTTCAAGGCTATCCTTAACGGTGACGGTGATAACCTTCCCGAGGGTGCCTTCTACATGGTTGGTGACTTCGCCTCCGCCAAGACCAAGGGTGAGAAGATTCTTTCTGAGCTTGAGGGCCAGTAAGGGGTTTACGTATTGAAGTTAATGCCGCGGGAGACGGGAGGAGAGAAAGCAAGGGCCTGTGTATAGAGAAGAGGAACAAAGGTCCGGGGAGGTTTCTCATGAGCTCCCATAAGTCTCTTTTGTGAGCTGTGTACCAAGAAATCAACAAAATTCCTCTTGTAGCCATATCAAGCTTTTCTTTTTTACTGTAGTGATCTTGTCCTACTAGACGTAAGTGTACTGAGTGAATGTATGTGCACATTTGCCTGTCGTTCTTGCTAATGAAGTCGATGTTTGGTCATGCCCTTGATCCATGCTTCTGTCGAACGGTGAGTGAGCCGCAACGTGAGTGCTTGTTGAAATTGGTTGAGGCCACGGTGAATTTATGCCAGGCTCGTAGATATCCTTTCTACATTGAGAGTTTAGACTCGTGCCTGCATCTTTTGCCATTCTTCTGTTTATATGTCCAGGCGTCAACCCACACACCTGTGACCTCTTTTCTAGACGTTGACCTACGAGCCCGGTGCCCGATTTCCTCTGACCTTGACACTTAAAACTCGCCAAGCTGTGTGCTAATGACCTAGTATATGATTCCTTGTTTAATTCAACCCTTTCTTCCGTTTCGCCCTGGTTGAGAGTCTTGGAGCTTGTTGCCCTCAGTACCCAGTTACGGAACAATCTCACCAGCCTGGGGAAATTTCACCAGCTCCTCCCTTTCTAGAAGCCGTCGATGTATATGGTCGTTGGATAGAGATATGATACTTGAAGTATCGTGCACGATTGAACTGATCATCAATGTAGTTAGCTTTCTGGATGTATTAGGTACTAGAGTCAGTTTAAGAGTAGGGTTCTTGTAGCGTCGTGTCGCACATGTGGATGATACGCTTTCTATTCGTTTGAGATATGGTTTGATCATAATTGATGAGTAAAGAGACCTTCGGGTCTCATGGGTATACTGGAAATCACTTCACAAATGTCCTCTTATTCCGGACCAGCCCGAATTTTGCAAAGCCAAATCAAATACCAAGCACTTTAGACTATGGGCCAAACGTGAAATTGGTATTTAGACCCTTCTTCCATTTCTCCACGGCCTCTGCTTTTGCGGGCGTGTACGCTCTTGAGTTCATCAGCACGAGTCTCTTCTCAGCAGGTATCCACCCAACACGTCTTCCTGTCTCGTCAACGAGGGTGACAGATGCCGTTGGATCTAATCGCAGGTTGTTAGGCGTTCTAGGCGACCAATTAGGGTCTTCAAACAATATCCTTCCGAGCTCAAGCTCCCCATCGACCAGACGCGCCATGTGCGGCACGAGCAGGTACTGTTGCCATTCTGGGCCAATAGACTCGCAAAGGTCCTGCAATGAGCGATCGCCAACATTTTGCATCCACCAGACATCCGAAGGGATCTTGAGAAATGCGGCGTAGTACGCGAGGATAATGAGAGCGCGAGGGCGCAGCTCACGTGCGAGTTGGACGAAATTGCGTGGGATAAATGTGAACCAGGTGATGATACGTAGCATCATGATGGGTTCGAAGCCATCGTGTAAATTTTGATAAAGAGAGCCAAGAAACTGAAGCGTCTCGTAGTAAGTCTCGAAGTTGAGATAATCCGGGTCGCCGGGCTCGATGGAGTTGACCATCAAGAGAAGATTGGCGGGAATGTGAGGGGTGGCTTGCTCGATATCGATAGCAGGTCGGTTAAAGAGGCAATAGAGACCCGAGTCAATGAGTTTCTCGACGCCCATAAGATCAATGACGAGGCCGATACCTCGCCAGACAATCATCCAGTCGATTATGTAAAGCTTTTTGGCATCATCGTCACGGAAATTCTGAGAGGAGAGGGCGGTGAGCAGTAGAGAGTTTGCGATGAGGGCGGGAAAAGTCTCGGGACGGGCTTCTTCGACGGCTTTACGATAGCCCTCGAAGGAACGAGCACGGTAAGTGAATGCGCGGGCAGAGTCATGTTTTAATTCGAGGCTCTGCATATGAAGACTCGCCAGGCCAAAGAGCGAATCCATGAGGAAGGGGTTCTCGAAAGCGACCTGGACCATTCGATTCCTGAGGATATCGTTGATAGGGTTCTGGGGTCCCTCGTCAACCGAGAAAGACGAGGATGTCGAGCTGGTGTAGAACCAGAGGAGCTTCATATCTGTCCCATCCATCTGGCGAGGGCGGAATAGCGGCTGTATTGTCAAGGGTCCGATCTCCTCAAGGGGTTCGTCGCCAGACGATATAGAGATGGCACCGGGTGAAGGAGCATTTTGACCCGTAAGGGGCGACTCCGAAGAAGCACGATGAGGAGTGTTGGTGATGTTATTATGTGATGATGAAGAGGATGGAGTTGGGGGAGTTGGATATACGCAATCAACCTTGCGCAGTCTGCAAGAGCGACAGACGGGTCGTGCCTCGTCGCATTTAACCTTGCGGGCTTTACAGTTGCGGCATCCCGTCCGAGATTTTTTGTGAGGTCGTTTGGAGTGGTAGGGCTTATCAGAAGAAGGCGGCGATCCTTCTGGGCTGTCCAGCTGGGGCTGGGATTGCTCAGACGGGACATGAGAGTTATCCATGGCTGAGTTGAGTTTATGGGTAACAGGGACAGGTTTGTAGAGACTATAACATGGCTATGAAGGCGGATATCAACTGGGGAAAGTTGGACTAGGGCAAGATGAAGGAGTGCTTAGCAAGAGTTGAGTTAAATTGAGCAGAGTTGGATTGGGCTGAGCTGGGCTTGCTTCTTGATGGCAAGACGTCAGCTGCAAGCCAACACCTAACGAGGCTTAGTACTGTAGCTGTTTAGTTGGAGCTGCGAGTGGATGACGCCAAGAGTCTATGATGACGATAGAATCTAGGTACAGTTACTGTACCTACATACAGTACAAAACATGATGATAAACCGGGAAACTGTATTTGGCGGCTAGAACCTACGAGCCAGATGTTACCTACTTAGGTAGTTTAGTAGTTTCATCAGTACTGAAGTCCCGCGGCACTGTGAGCAGCAGCTGATTTACTATACTGCCCTGGTAAGCAGTTTAATAATACTTTATATCTAGTATAAAATTAAATTTATATATAGTTACTCTCTTATAATAGTAGGGCTTTTATAACCTAGTAGGGCTTTAGCTAATAAAGGTGTTTTAAG
>JABCKB010000801.1:0-20802 GCA_013184455.1 Fusarium continuum | reverse complement strand
CATTGAGGCATGCCATGTGTTGTACGAAGCGCAAATTAGGTCATAATAAGCATTAAATTAGGTAATTAAAAGAGCCTTATTTTCTTTAATTAAAGGTTATAGCTTCTATGCGCCTTTATCTAATTCGAGCCCCTATTGTAGGCTCAGATAAGCCAATCAAAGTGCGAGAATTCTCAACACTTGAAGAGTTGAGCTCCCGGTGAAGTGCTCAGGGCGAGTTGGTGGGTGCCTGTCAAGCGCCCGCTAATTGCTGATTGGCTCTCAGGTCGGTGAACGCCTATTCATCCCCAGCTGGGAAGGCGAACACCATTGAACGCGTTCGTTTCGCAACTGGACTTGGATAGATTATAATGCCGATAAAACCTCTCTGGAGACCCAGACATCTAATAAGCGATAACGTTTTGACGATCGTTGGTGCCAAGAGGTTGATTATGTGTTTGCTGACGGGGCTCACAGAGTGTTGTCTTTGGAATAATACAATACTTGATCCAACTACTCATAGAAAGAAAACGATGGTTCAAACTTTTACGACCTTACTGGTTTATGCTCATCTCTGCACTTGAGAGCTGACCCGAACTTATATCCTTAGTGGTGGGCTTTCTTTCCACTTACATGATCCATTATTGCCCAACGCCTGGCGACTGATGGTGTACTGCAAGTTTATAAGCATCCTGATACACCAAATCTTGAGACAGAAGAGAGGTTGCGAAATCTTTCCGCTGGGATGCAATGTGAATATTTACGCTGTAGAGCCTTGGCAAAATTTTGGATTTGATACTGCGATTTGCAACCGTGAGATTTGGAACAGTTACCTCACTTAGTCGATGATCTATTATTTGATGGACGCTCCAGTGTCATGTCCATGCCTTTAGGTATCCATCCTGCCATCCAAGCCATCATTCAAATGTGAATGAGAGACAAGGTTCCCCTCTGGGCCCCTGGTCTGCTCTTAAAACCCCCCACCAACAACAGCCAACATTTGTTGACACCTGCAAGATCAACCGTTCCTGTGACTATTTTGGTTTCTTGGACAGATCCAATATACCAAGCCTGGGATTACATCAACAGAGCTGCTTAAGCTAAGCTCTGTGCGTGCATCATCCTACACAAAAGGCCGCGTCTCCCCTGTTCTTGAATAATAAAGTTGAACTCAATCTTTCGTCACCCTTGCTGACATTGGTTCCATGTGAATGAATGACCCTTGTCAGACCGACCATGCTAGCATGCCTCTCTCCTCTCTACAACCCCGTTGTACTGCACTGTACTGTTGCTCTTCGCCCCAAGCCAGATAAATAAAGCCTGGATGATGACCCTTCCTGTTCCTTATTTTAGGCTCTGAGGTATTCTAACTTAGCTCTGGAACCGAGTCCCGCTTTTGCGCCTCCCCCTGGTCGTGACTTCTCGGGACGGCCCCCAAAAAAGAGTCGATAGGTTCGGCGACTCCAGAACTTGGTTCACGTCTTCATCTTCTCTGCGCCTCCCGCGCCCGTCTTCTGAGCGTCTTTTTCCTCTTTGGCCTTGACAACAAGCAACCGCTCGGTAATCACAGCATTCCCAAGTCCCGCCGACCACCGCCTAGACGCTGCGACCCTTACGACCTGCGACTTTGGCCAGCGATGGCTAGTCGCTAAAGTTGGGATCCTCATTCCTTGTCTCGGCCTTCAATCCACATGTCAACGTTGATCGTCGCTGCCCTTGCACTGTCTGTAGCAAAGATGGTACAGTACTTCTCTACACTGCCATTCTAATGCTTGGACATGTCATGATCTCTAATACAATATCTAGGGCTGCTGCCTTTCCCGTTCTTCAGGTCCCAATTCGCCTTATCCCGGTGGTGCAGCCAACGCTTCGTCCCGTGCCATCAATCCTCCCCAGCTGTCACTTCCCGAAGCCGCCCAACCACAAATCCCCGCCGAACGACGTCGCCAGCGTCGCCGCAATGACCGTCCTTTAGATCAGCACATTGACAAGCCCTTGCGACGGCATGAATGGACTTCCCGAGATCGTACATGGACCAAGAGTGAATTGGCAAAGGAACGAGCCGCCTTCTTTGATACCAGAGTCACCGGGAGACCTGAGATATGGCAAACCATTCATGCAGCGCTGCAAGTGTTGTGGGATCCGGTGAGCCAAGGTGCCCAGGATGACGGGTCTAACGGCCTTGCGACAGCTCAGATGATTCTCTCTGCTGCTGAGATCTCTCTACCCACCGGCAACCTCGCTAACGGCGTGTACGACGCTCTTGGAAACTATTATCAAGTACCGGAATGGGCTGTTTGCAACCCGCAGAATGTGCAAGAGGATCAGGAAGAGGGCGCAAAAGGTGATGTTACAACAATCGGCGACGATACAGCAGCGGACGAAGAGTTGAGCGATGATGAGATTGGAGGTAAGAAGCAAGAGAAGGGTAAGGAAGTGGACGACGCACGAGAGCTGGTCAAACTGAGGGCCAGACTAAGCGAAAACGGCCAGGATATCAAAGTGAGCATAGGAGAGTCAGAAATAGTCCGAAGCGTAGCCAAAAAGATTGCCCAGGAGGCAGGTGTGAGTGCTCCTTTTTCATCTTCCAGTCGTCGAACAAGCTACTAACATCTGTCTCAGCTTGCATCCACGAAGAAGATCAGGATAGCATACATGGGCAAGATTCTCAAGGATAACTTACCTCTCTCGACACAAAACTGGCAAACCGGTCATGTCGTTAATGCCCTTGTCTTCGACATTTAATTATACATATCGCCTTTCAACCAGCACTTAGACATCATGAAAGTCGAATCATGAAATCCTTACCACTTGTCTGCCCTGTTCGCAGCCAAGGTTTCACTGTCCTCACCACCATACAACTGCACATATGGTAATGGCGGTTCAGCCTTTTTTATTGATCTACCACGGTCTACTACATTTGGACAATACCCTATGTCATTTGTCATATTTATCGCATCTTTCTCTTCTGGAGTTGGAGGATGCTGGCCAAGCGACAATTTGTTTTTCACTTATATCACCCTCATCTTGTGTAGAGATCGTTTTCGGATCTTAAGCTCTGTACAGGTTTAGCAACGCCCGTACCAATTCCAGTTTTCACTGCCCTTGAACAAGAAACACATTCAATGGCCTTTGCGATAGCCTCTAGTTTTGATTGGAACCCTGATTGAGAACCATATGCCTTTGTTTGTAATCAACATCTACCTAAATGAATTCTACCAGGGACCCATCGCATAGGCTTTTGGTGGGAAAACACCCATTAACATGCTCCGACCCTGACTCCGCTCCGACCATAGTCATGAATCTTGCAATGCTGAAGCAACCTTTTTCGTATAATCCGATCTAGGTACTTGTACTTGTCATCAGCTGGTCTAAGCCGTTGAGCCGATCTTGTTAAGACCCTTCAATGAGCCTAGGCTCAGGGCTAAGCCTTGTGATCGACTCCTTATTCG
Organism: Fusarium continuum; assembly: GCA_013184455.1. Taxonomy (NCBI): domain Eukaryota; kingdom Fungi; phylum Ascomycota; class Sordariomycetes; order Hypocreales; family Nectriaceae; genus Fusarium; species Fusarium continuum. The sequence goes on along the minus strand of JABCKB010000801.1, from coordinate 17,371 downwards.
AACGAATCCAGTGATAGGTCCGTCCTCGCCCTCCTTCTCGATGCTCAGATTTGCGAGAGCATCCTCGCCTAAGCCTATAGTTAGAATAATCCTATATATCATGGAGTAGAGTCAACTTACCGAACACACTTCTCGCGTATAGGTTAGCGCTCAGGAACTGGCAGTCACCCTTGAGACTAGCCTCCGGTGTCAGGCAGTTCATATTTGTGCAAGCCATAAGCTGATCAAGGAAGTCGCGTAGCGTCTTAGCCTTTGAGTTAATGTTGACCTTGTTCTCCCACTCAAACTCAGTCCACATGGTGCGGAACTGGGTCTCAGTACAAGTGGCGGGCTGAATGTAGTCCATAATATCGACGTGCAGGTCATTAAGAATGACAACGTTGGTGTCGGTAGAGTGGGCGCCATCATATACAACGTTACCAAAGATGACACCAGTATCTGTGGAAGAGACTTTGATTGTACATTGCACGTTGTGGAAGTCGTGAGGACCCAGGTTCTGTGTAGTAGGTCGCTCTACTACTTTCAGATCACCCAGAGTAGCAAACTCTACTGAAAGGTTCTGAAGAGTCTCGGTAGTTTGGTTGACAAGAAGAACGTCTAGGACAATATCGAACTGATGAACCTTGACATATGCTTCGGCATAGACGGGGTCGGAGAAACCGGTTAACTGGACCACACGGCTGAGCTTGGAGGAAAGATCCTCAGCAGTGCCCTCACCACCAGTGGCCCTCTCCAGATCGACCTCAATCTCGTCCAGACCATCGGTGGTGTTCTTCTTGGCTAGTTGTCGAATAGGAACAACGTCGTCAACCTGCACAGCTGTCTTAGCCTTCTCAAAAGCCTCTTTGGCAGCCCGCTTCTTCTCCTCCACCTGAACCATAGCCCGGAAGGCCTTGCGGGTGTCATCCAGCCAGACAGTCTCAAGTTCCTTTTTTTGCTCAAACTCCGCCAACGAGCGAACACAAGACATGACTCGGTCCACAGAGTCTTCATCGATAGGAGCTTTGACGAACTGAGACTGACCAACGCGGATGATAGAAATCATGATCAGCATCGCCTCGGCCCGCAGGGCGTTAGTCCGAGCCTTGTCGGAGGAAATCTCATGATGCCGCATCACAAGCTTGACAAGAGTAGACGATAAAACAGTGGCCAGGTAGTAGTCTCCATCGAGAATAAGTTGACGTAGCGGGGGTTTCTGAGCAGTCTTGACAGCCTCTAGCTTGGCGGCCGCCGAAGACTGACTGGTAAGAGCAGTCTCAGTGGCATAGGTACCATCAGCCAGAACCTTGCGTGAGCCAGTTGGAGCAGCGGGCTTCGATGTTCCATTAATCTGATCCTCCAGCTTCTCTTCATTGTCGTGGGAATCCAGTAGCCGTTGTTCGGAGGCAAGAATGGGCATCTCGCCCAGACTGGCACGGATCCTCTTCCAAGCCTCGCGGATGTCCTTCTCTTCGAGGGAATATTCGCCAATAATCCACATAATGCCACGGTAAACCTTGCCAGCTCGGACCTCGCCTAGGGTGGAGACGAGACGCTCAATAATGGTAGTTCGCAAGTTAGGGAACTTCTCGACGACTTCCTTGACGAAGTTGATGACATCGACGGCGGAAACATTATTAAAGTCAGCGATGAAGTCCATGAGAAGCTCCACAACACTCGCGGCAACCTCGGAAAACTTGATGGCGCATTGGTGAATCGAATGGATAAGGAGAGATCGGTACTCGGTGTTCTTTTCGTATTCTTGGTCGACAGTCTTAGAGAGTTCCTTCTTGAGTAGGAGGACTACCTCTTCAACGTTCTTGCTGGACACCATCTCAAGGGCAAGACTAAGAGCCTTTCTTCGAACGTCGATATCGGTACTGGATAGAACTCGGAGAATTTCCATGGTCAGGTCGTCAAGGACACCCTCGTTCTTCTTGCGCAACTGGTCAACTCGATCAAGCACAATAAGCTTAACATTGTTATCTGCCTCCTTGATGCTCAACTCAATGAATTTGGCGGCAGCGGCCTTGACAGCAACTGGGTTGTTGGTGAGGGCAGTTAGAGATGAGGCGGCTTCGTATACAACGGTCGAGGCGCCGGCTTCTAGCAGATCGAAGATTAATCGAAGATATCGAGCCTGTTCTGACAGTTAGCGGCTCGTCAATTCATTATAGACGAATATCTGACCAACCTTGTTCTGGGAGTTCTGGACAGCATCCTTGCGGATAAACTCAAGCTCGACAAGCTGCAGAAGCTCCTCTGCATTGGGAATACCGTCGAAAATGGAACCGAGATAAAGCAAGGCAGCATCATGATCAATGCTAGCAAGAGCGGCAAAACCATTCCTTCGACAAACACCATCGCTTTCTCCCTCGAGAAAAGTAGATATGAGTTCTGAGGCGTCAGGGATCAGGGAGGGGGAATGGGTGTAGATGGAGGAGATGGCGAATACGGCGTTCTTTCGGACGTAGGCATGGCGATGTTCTAGACAAGATCGTGCTGAAGAGAGAAGGGGCTCAATGAGCTCAGCTTCCCTCAACTTGCACAGGAAGCGCAGAGTGTTTCCACGAATGTATTCGTTGGGATGTTGAAGGTCGTTTCGGATACCGTTACTATAAATGCATTGTTAGTAAGATGCAATCACGGTGATCAGCAGGTTTTGGTATTAGTGGAGGGAAAAGGCAGTCGTACCAGACCAGAATCATCTCCTGCTTGAGCTTGCCGCTGCTGTCGAGCTTGGGGCAAATTTCGTAGTAAAAGTAGAGTAGTTTCTTGAGAGGCTTGTACTTGGAAGGCATGACAAAACGGATAATGTGCATCAGCAGACTGGGCATTGGGTCACCGTTGAGCATGATGGTCAAGATGCGCTTCATGGTCTCGACCTTGGTCTCATCGGTACCCTTCTCCAGCTGCATGCGCAGATCGGAAACGGTGGGGAGATCGGCCGCATTGTCCTGGTGAACGAGACTGTACGCATTCTCAAGAAAGCCAGACATCTTGAAGAGTGTCGCCAGTGGCTGACCGAGAAAGTGCTGGATATGTTTGTTGTAAATGGGACGTGGCTCTTAAGGGGAACGTTGGAGATGGATTGGAGGTATAGGTGGTATCGAGTTCGGCGGTGGGGGGCTCAGCTCAGGGGTTCCAGCTGCTCTGGAGCTTTAATTGTCGGGACAAGAAGCAAAGTCCGCCTGTACCATTCGTTGGGTTATTTCAGCGCGCAATCGCTGACAAGTTTCGCCAGAGTCCCCGGTGGTAATCTAGACCAGCTCTGAACAGCGTCAGCTACAAGAAGATCTGTCCTGCCAGCGCCCTGATGTCGAACAGGTGGCACTAAGCGACTTAACGGGAGAGGGACACAGTCACGTGATTTGACAAGGGGGCAGTATTAAGGTACCTATAAGGTAGTGGAATATCACTTGTCGGTTGACTGACAAGCGACATATGGCAGCAAACAATAATGTATCAGTAGAAAATCTTAGATGGTATTTACTAACTCAACTCAACATGTTATCCAGTCTTAAACTCCGTTGTCATGCTTACCACGACGAGAAGTGAGTTAAGCTCTTGGTTGACAGCCCGACGTACTCCTAGGCCGCGTGGTTGGCTACCGTCGGTGAAGGTCTTACAGTCTTACACCTGGCTGGCTTTGCCCCACCAACATGATCCGTGCACTCGCTCAACTTCAACCACCCAGGTCCCGCGATTCTTGCGATCCCTAGTGTAGTATCTATTTCTTAATCACAAAGCACGATCTTACCAGCCATATCGCCCCCTCAGAGAAGTCGACATGTCGTCCTCAAACGAACCTTTCTATCTGCGGTACTAGTACGTCTAACCTATGGTTTCATTGGCCCACTTGTCTGGACTCAATGTCACGAGCACTCCTAAATGACGTCTCTCCAAACAGCTCTGGCCACATGGGTCGTTTCGGGCACGAATTTCTAGGTACGAATGAATTGGAGCTGCCCAACTGCTATTCTATTACGTTCTAATGCGAACCACAATCAGAATTTGATTTTCGGGTTGTCGGCGACGGTCGTAGCGCGGTAGCCAGATATGCCAACAACTCCAACTATCGAAACGATAGCTTGATCCGAAAAGAGAGTAAGAACCATGTGTGGGGCCTTCGCCATGAACTTCTCTGACAGATTCAAAGTGTGCGTCAGCTCGGTTGTAGTTGACGAGATCAAACGTATCATCAAGACGAGCGAAATCACGAAGTACGCCGAAACCCATACTCAGCGGTCATCCTGGAACACCTCTAACCCTAGACAGAGAAGATGATTCGAAATGGCCGCAAAAGAACAAAGACGGGCGCCAGGAGCTGGAGATTAGGATTGGTAACGATCATATCGCGTTCGAGGTCGGCCACACAGGGACATCCTTTTGAAGATTGCTGCTAACACCGCAACAGACCGCCAAAATTGGATCCCTGGTCGATGTTACAGAGTCCGCTGACCCAGAAGGTCTGCGAGTCTTCTACTACCTCGTTCAGGATCTTAAGGCCCTGGTTTTCAGCCTGATCGCTTTGCACTTCAAGATCAAGCCTATCTAAAGGAGGAATCAGACAATAAGGAAGGGGATGTGGCATTGTCTGATCGAAACATCAAGCAAGTTACACTAGCCTCGAAAGCGGCAATGGTAAGGAACGATACCCGGATTGTTAAGGAACGGTGTGGAAGAACACTGTAAACAAGGAGTGTTTACACATGAAGATTTGGGAAGAAGTTTGGAAGAAGCTATCGAACGAACGAACGAATACCTCTTGGGAATAAGAGTGAGCCAAGTTTCGCCTCTCCTTACCAAGATACCGCTTTGATCACAAAGCCGAGGAAGAGCATGGAAGTAGCAGGTGGGCGAAGTCTTGGGATAAGCCTTGAAGCTCTGAAAGACATGGTACGACGACTGATGGGGTCGTTGCTTAACCGCCAATCCTTCCTGACAACAAGGGTGTCGAATCATGCTATGTACTCTGCACTTCCAGTCTGCAATATGCAATCGCAAATAGAACTTGAGAAACACACGCTTGGGCATCTAGACTCACATGTAAGATCGAGCGGTCAGGACGGCCGACCTGCATTCAGTTCCAAATTACTCTTCTGACAACAATCAAGAAAAGTAAACACAAAAGGGTCCAGGGGGGATGCACATGACGGAGGCTGCGATAACAGGTAGTACGGAAATCCGCGCAGGATGGACCGACCCCTTAAGAAAAGCCACAATCATCTTGAGATTTAGAAATTGTATGATTTCAGATTTCAGATCATGCCAGCAAAACGGTCTCGGAGTTAGCGTGCACATCTGGTCTCCTTGGGGGCCCATCACCCCATAACGTTACGAAAGGCAAGCGGGAACCCACTGAGGCGCTGGGGCTGCCCGATGGCGCTTCTGGGGGACGGGACGGAAGCAGGCCAATTCCTATTGCACGATGAAGCATCTGATTTCGGCGACGATTTCACTCGAGCTTCCAGACAAAATACCACTGAGAATCCAAGATGTGGCAGATTCCGCATTCTGTCGGGAAACTGTTTGTCGCGTTTACGGTTATTTAGTGATGAGGGTCAAGCCAGGGCTTCGTTAAAGGTTCATCTTGGCCGGCCTGCTATAGATGGAACGGGACCCTTGTCAAGCCCCAACATTGGATCTCAGCCGAAGATGAAAAGGAAAGCTTAGTGGGGAGCACAGCTCGATCTGCATTAATAGGTTGATAGGTAGGACGGCTGTAGCTAAAGGGCGACATATTCGTTCGTCTTAGGCTTTTCCACCGTTGCTGGGCTGATGTTTTGAAGAGCCTTATAATGTCAGCAGCATAAACGTACTCGGTAGAGCCTTGCCCATCGAATCCTTCCACCGAAATTACAAACACACTTCCTCTATACAAATTTACCTGGAAGGAAGAAGCCGCAAGGTCCCTAGGGAACGTTGAAGCTGTACTCCGTACGGCATGAGCCATCAGCCGAACGTACTGTACGGAATACTGTACTGTAATAAGCTAAGAGCTGGAATACTCCCCGTCTTGCCGAGTGGAGGTTAACGTACCCACATAATCCGCTACAGAACCCCGGATGGCAGCAAATCAAGCCCCTCGTCGTCGACATGAAAAGCCAGCCCAGCATCACCGACTTGACCCTTTTCTTTGCCATCGACCCATTTGCGATCTGGCATGCTTTAACCTGCTTGCTTTCTTGCTCCAACCTCTTTCTGCTGACCTGAGCCTTCTTTGTACTATTATACCATCTCTTTCCCAGCTTTTGTGATGGGCACGTTTGTCATTTTCTGAAGGGCTTTCTTGCGCCCTGTCACTCTGCCAAACTTAGCTTGCTCTGGTCCCCGAGATCGCCACCTGTTTGGTGATTAGCACTAACTTGGTTGTTCTCCCCTCTGGCCTCGAATAGCGCTCGACGTCAGGCCAGTCCACTCCCAACTTGCATTATTAACCGGTCGATTTGATACCCGCGAATTTTCCTGTCTGCATTTTTGACTATTGACTACATTTTGTCGATATTCTCGTTGTTTAATTGCTCCGTCTTCTATCACACGTCAGTACAATGCCGACACCATCATCGAATCCACCTGTCGAGGCCACTTCGCCGCGGTCCTACAGCTTCTCGACATGCCCCGACGACGTCCAATATCCATCACGTCCTACCTGGCAGTCGCGCGATGAAGATCAAGGCCACGTCGAGAATGTTGCTGTTCGGTCCAACTCCAGGCTTTCCGTCGATGTTGCCTCGCCGCTCACCGTTGACGCGCCGTCTGCGCCCGAGTGTCCAAATGACGATGCCATTATGTACGATAGGCGCCCATCCGATGATCCATCGTCAAGATCTTCCACCATGTCTCCTCGTCCTCAAACCGCCACCACGGCAGTCACATCCCCTGTGCCTAGTGGCCCAGGATCCGAGATAAAGGGAAGAGAGGCCGAGATCGGCAGCCAGTTGAGTCGGGAGCCTTCCAACAGCACGCAACGAGCTTCCGAATCTGAATCAATCCCTCGCGAACCATCTAGACGGAGAGTATCACCGAACCGAGAGTCAGAATTTATTGATTTTGATGCGCAAGAAGATGAGCTCTGGTCCCCATCAATGGGCTCTGATTATTCATGCATTCGAGTGAGTGAAACTATCAATCGCTCCATCAGCATGATGCACCGGTCTGACAGATCTAGACTATTCCTTCAGCTCCATCTTCTTACCTACGCCCAGGTAGCAAGTTTCATGGCACACAACAATCAGAGCGGCAGGTCTACGATGTGCAGGTCGAGATCAAGCATGTCGACATGCGCGAGTCTTTTCTTTGTGGCTATCTCCGCATTCAAGGTCAATAACAACGATGCTTCCAAGTTCAACAACGTACGCTAACCCTGTCTTTACAGGCTTAACTGAGGATCATCCTACCCTCACAACCTATTTTGAGGGGGAGATTATTGGTTCCAAATACAGCTTTTACACCCAACACGAGAACTGGGGCGCGAACAGCAAGGTCGATTTAAGCCACTGGGCCAAGTTTACAGCCTTTCGTCCTTTTCAAAAACAAGCTCGTAGGGGACCTGTGACCATCCGCGATGCTGCCCAACGAGAAACTATATTTATGCGATGGAAGGAACACTTTCTGGTTCCTGACCATCGAGTTCGCACGATAACAGGCGCGAGTTTCGAGGGCTTCTATTACATCTGCTTCAATCAGGTTAAGGGTGAAGTGAGCGGCATTTATTTCCACTCTAAGAGCGAAAAGTCAGTTTTTCACACCAAATACATGTCTAATGTCCCATGCTAATCGTTCACAGGTTCCAGCAACTGGAGCTCAAGCATGTCTCTGACCGGGGTTGCTTTGCCGCAACCGAGTTCCGTTAAAAGTACGGATGTCTCAGAGCGTAGCATGCAGCAGAAAATCGGAGTGCGGCGCCGCCATGAGTATATTGGCGATTTTTTTTTACTCTTGCCGGGCCTAGATGGGGATATTCGCCACTGTCATACAACATATAGATGGGAATACTGGTAGGATTAGTGGCCCGTTATCATGATATCTTGACGCGCCTTCGAGTGTTGCTTTTGTGGGTCATCGGGATTTGGGGTTTCTGGTCAGTTTATCACATATGAACGCGGAGCATGGGAAGTCTTTGATAGGAGCAGAGCGAAGTCCTTCTTGCAAATGAGGTTTATTCGTCAGCCTCGAACTTTTTGAAATATCCACGTCGAAACGGGTTAAGTTCGTCTGCCGATGTCCCATTCAACGTAAGCCTCTGTCGGTTTGCGTAGGCCTCGAGAGCGGATTGCGAGACTTGTGAATCAGGAAGACGACGGTAGGTGATCAGTCTTCTTGACCCTGTTGAATGTCAGTATGTGTAGGATGAGCAGAGGAAGTTCCAGGAATTACTTACACTTGTTGAACGGCTGGGTGCAGACCACAACAACTTCCATGTACGGATGTGCAGGCACAGGAATCTCTTGTTCTTCGTCGTTTGCAGTTGGCATCCAGAATGATAGCCGTCCTTCATCAACTAGTGTCTTGGCTGCGAAAGTGAGAATGTCTTCGAGCATGACCATAAAGCTATACGGTTTCTTAGGCGGCACGTAGGTTGCTTTCCTGTAACAAGTCAGCATAAGGGTAAACTTTAGATGAAAAGGTATTGCAGACATTCCATGCTGCTTTCCCTGTTCTATCAACCTGGGCGTCTTTTCGGGATCACGAAGGCCAAGAACCCTCAGCCCTTCTCGCACGCCATACGGCGGATCGCAGACAATTCCATCCCATGTCCGGCGATGTCTTCTGATGGGCGTGTTGGTCAAGTCGGCTGAAAACACATCCCCTAAGCAAGATCCAATGCCGTACTGCTCGAAATTTCCTTTTAGACTCTTCTTACCGCCCTCGCCACGAATGCTGCGGCCATCAATGTCGCTTCCGAAGGCGAGAGCACCGAAATGCGCACAGGCGATGGGAAACGAGCCAGTTCCAACGAAAGGGTCATAAAACAGCTTGCCAGGAGCAGCGAGGGCAATATTGGCAGTGACCAGGGCTAGTTCTGAATCCATGCTTGTAGTAGAGATGTACCCCCGCTTCTTCAAGTCGAACCTGACCAAGATGTCCCGCGATGAATTCCCTACATGCCGGGCAAGGTACATCATGGTAGGATCTGGAATATTCTGGGGGACGCTGTTGTAAGGCCACATTTCGAAGATGGTGAACAAGTTGTCTGGATTGGACATTCTCACGGGTCCAGTCCAGCCCAAAAATCGAAAAGAATTGATAAGTTCGATCCTCTTCTTCGCAGAGCGAGTTCCTTGGTAAGGATCGACATCAAATTTGAACGATTTTCCAGTATAACCATCCCAAAGTTGAGATGTGTTCATCTTAACTGATTCGTGAAGGTCTTCTAGGGTGCTCCCTCTACCCCAAAGCTCATGGATGGATTGAACAAGGATGGATCTCCTGGCTAGTCGTCTAGCCGCTTCTACCGAAGCAAGATGCACGACACAAAAAGGGGACTATTAAAAGTAAGTCTCAGGATAATTATCATTTGTAGGGAAACGGACATCTTGACTATAATCGACTATTTTCATTTCCAGGCCCTCAACTAGGGCCAAAGCTTCGATTTCGGGAACTCGAAAGGTCTCATGCGCCTGCGCAAACTTGATAAGGAAATCCATCTTGAACTTCAAGTCCTGGAGTGCCTTGTTGTATGTGTGAAAGAAATTCCAGTTTACTTGAAGCCCGTGGCATCAAGTGATGGTGGGGGGGACGCAGGCTGATACTACCAGTTTGAATTGTTCGATGGAACTCTGCTTTACAGCGAATTTTTCCACGACCAGACGTATGTCTTGAGAGTGCTTGATACGGCGTAAGAAGCAAAAGCATTGAAAAGTCCAGCGAGCTTGCTGGTTTCAAGTCGCTATGAAGTGCAGAAATTCTCATTGAATTCTGGTTCTGGGAAGAAAATTCACCGAAAAAAACCCGGCTAAACCCCAAGCCGTCCCGCCAACACTACCACCACTTGTGACTTACACACATTCCATAACGTAAGTCGTTATTCTTTCAGAAGTTTCTCTGTCTCGCTTTCGGAATTCAAGCATGTTCCCAGCTGCTGCGCCATCAATCTACCAATCACCAAAATGTCTCGTAACATACGGCACCATGGGTCATGTCGACAGCAAGCAAGCTCCTCGTAAGGGCAAACCTTGGGCTGCAATTATGTCACTTGGTTTTATTCACAAGGTTTGAGGAACTCAGATATAGCTAAAACTGAGTAAACACTGATCAAATATTAGGTTGATCTGATCCTACCTGCAGAGGCATACAGCAAAGCATGTGAACAGCTTGCCATTGCCCAGAAGCCCCCACGATATTCGAAGGTAGTAATGTCGCTTGGGGATGTGTTACAAGGCGATTTCTTCACAGAGTACATCAAGAAGGGTACGTGCTCTGCCCTGTACCATTTCACGTTTGCTAACATAGGACTTGCTCAAAGGTGACATTATCATGCTATCCGAAGGACAAAAGAGTGCTGGCACACTATTTACTTTACGCGAAGGTATCAACAAAATACTGAAAACATACATTGATTCAGATGTTGACTAAACTTAGGTGTTCTGATTATCTTTGTGGACAAAGAGATGTACGAACGCGCAGGTCTCGCCGGTAAACCATATGGCCCGAAAGGTGGACGAGGATCAAAGCCCTGTTGGGGTGAGTGATACGAAACCAAGTCCAAATAACATGTACTAACCTTGTGGCAAAGTTGTAGCATATAACCTCAGAGATCCGGCTATGTTTCGAGGAAAGAAAGGCTTTGATAGATTGATCTATGCCTGCAAAACTGTATTTTCTCAACCCACGACATGGTTGTTCTGCAATAATACAACCCAAAGTAGGCGTCTGACTTTAGTCTTGACTCCCAGTTCTTGTTTTTGACCTATGCTAATGCTTCCAAGCTCCCAATCCAGATCCGCTACAAAAGTTCTTTCCCACAGCCTTCACATCAGCACCCAACCTATCCCAAAATCTGGCGATTCTACAATCAAGTCTCGATGTTGACCCAGAAGTTCTTACCGATAATGACCGCGAAGCTCTCGAGTACCTTGCTACAGAGTGTTACGAGTGGTTATCACTCGTCCGCCTGGGCAGCTCACGTGTAGAGCCTCAAGATGGCATTGATCCCTATCTTTCACGATATTGCGTGCCGGGTGATGTTGTCAAAGAATCCAAGGTCTGCAAGTTGAGCTGGGAAGGATTCATGTCGACACAATGGCTTTGTGGTCTGCTCATGGATGTTCTGGCCACTTGTCCTGCAGCGGCGTGGTTCTCCCTCAGTGCTACATGCTTCTCGAAGAGTGTACCCGGTAGCAGTGATGATCTCACTATTTTGAGGCCAGCCAAATCAGCTGAAAAATATCTCATGTGGGAGATAAAATCATCAGACTGATCATCTAGTTTTGTTTGGATCGCACGTTTCGTTCGTCACCGACACCGCCCTCGCCCAGAACAGCATCCTCAACTAGTTTTCTTAACTCGGCCTGGCCTTGAGGCGTGTTAAAATCGTCGCGCTCGGCCAGTTCCTCAATTCTTCTTCGGAATTCTGTGTCAATCTCTTCGGGGATGTCTGTGGTCTCGTCCATCGTTCCAACCGTGACCTTCATACCCTCGGGTGGCGAGGGAATAAGCTCAGGCAAGACGGCCGCTGCGGTTGAAGCAGGGTCATCAGCTTGCTTAGCTTCGATCTTTGACAGATACTCGGCAACAGCAGGAAATTCTCCTTCGGCCTCGATCTTCTCCTTGGCCGTCAGTCCATCCGTTCCTCGGTGATTGACATTTGCGCCGAGCTCTTCGACAAGGATCTGGGCAGCATCTTGAGTTTCGACGACGAACAATGCGGTCTCGTCGTCCTCATCTTTCAGATCTACGTCGACTTTGAACTCTTTGATAAGAATGCGAAGAAGATCGAGGTGGTTGTAGCTGGCTGCCGCATGGACAAGGGAATAGCCATGTTCATCTTGTGACGACGCCAGAGCTGGGTTTTTTCGGAGGAGGGGCAGCAATGTAGGGTTGTTGTCGCCTGCGAGAAGGAACGGATTCGGAGTTGCCATGAGCGCAGGTTTTTTTTCTCTTCCTTTCTTTTTATATATATCGGACTTCGGTACGATGCTCACTATGATGACACAATCTCAGGTTATTGATTTCTGTCCCGCGTCGTGGATGTTCAGGTGAATGAATTTGTGGAAGTGTATGGAGTATATAATTTGAAGAAGAAAAATGGCGGGGTAGCTTGGAGGTGGGACTTCACTTTCCACCAGCATGACATTATCAGATTGTAAACTTTAGGTACTTTCCCTGGATCTGAGTATGGATATTACCACGAAGCCCTCTGCCTCCGATACTTACAGTAATGAATTTACAAAAGGGTAATGCTCAAATTTACACACAATGATTACGACCGACCTCAGCTGCTAATCACACGTGTGACGTCCACTTACAGTCGGCGTGACGCATCGCTGGTTAGCAGCTACATGGTCCTCCAGGGTAAGGTGGCACTTTACCTTCCACGGGCAGTCCTAGAATCCTGCCTTGTATGAAAAGATGAGTCAGTTGAAGGTTTCTCGTCCCATGTAACCGAATATCTTACCGATACGTGCAACATAAGTTGGGTTGAATAAACACATGCCCGTGCGATCCTCTCCTGTATTCCTTGCGGCCTGACTCACACAGAGGGCCTAAGATATCTACCTACAGTATTTATTGAGGCGGTGCGCCAAGGCAGTTTTCGACTTGTTCCTGGCCCGCAACTACCGCCACAACTTAATCCAGGCAGCCTCCGCAGAATTATCATCAGCAACTTAACTTAGGTTGTTGAGAAGCTTCAGAGGGTGAAATTCTAGAATATACTCTGGAACTTTTTCTAAACTCACGTTCATATTGCGCGCTGCATTCCATGTCTGTAGCCCGCCCGATTTGCGCCCGAGCCGCATCACACTGACACAAGCAACGGGATTGGCACCTTTGTTTGGTTAGCTTACCTTCCGCATCTGAATTTTGACAAAATGTAAGTGCCTTTCCAGAACGCGGTCGCCTAAGATCCCGGAGCAATCTACTTGGTCTACTGGAAGAAGGTGGTGCAAACTACCCCCAAGAGACTGCCCCTCAAGTGAGGAAAGGTCTATCATCTTGCCTGAGGTTTCACCACCCTTTAACTCCAATGCTTGCCTACCGTCGCTTTTTGCGCTCTCTGCTCATACCACTCAGCAGAGTCACCACGGACCATCAGATTTCTTGTGCCTCTTCAACGGGTCTCGGCAATATGTCCGCCCCATACTTGCCTCAGGATGTCCATGCCGTATCGAATATGGTGCGCGCTTTGGACAATGCCCGAAAGGAGAAGAGACGCGGAGGGTTCTCAGTCAAGAAGACAACTTTTGATGTAAAAGGATCATCTGATGGTATTCAAGTCGACTCGTGGCGCATGCAGGACTGGGACTACAAGCGACGTGATTTGCCTACCTATGCTCGTGGCCTCTTCACCACGAAGACACGAAGAAACGAGCCAGAAATTGCAGTGAGAGGCTACGACAAGTTTTTTAATGTTAACGAGGTTCATGAGACCAAGTGGGACAACATCTTCACGCGGACCCAAGGGCCCTACGAATTGACACTCAAGGAAAACGGTTGTATTATTTTCATTGCTGGATTGGAGGACGACACATTGATCGTGTGCAGCAAGCACTCAACAGGTGACCGAGACGACATTCAGGTCAGTCATGCCAGCGCGGGTGAGCGACGTCTAGAACAGCAGCTGGCTGATGTTGGCAAGACAAAGGCAGACCTGGCGCGAGAACTACGCAAGAGAAACGTCACCGCTGTCGCCGAACTCTGCGATGACCAATTTGAGGAGCACATTTTGGCCTACGGTCCTGATAAGGCAGGCCTATACCTTCATGGCATCAACCTCAACCTGCCCGAATTCGCCACCTATCCAAGTCAATTTGTGCAAGAATTCGCCGACCAGTGGGCTTTCCGAAAGACTGGCCTTATTATAATGGACGATATACGTCAGGTCAAAAGTTTTCTTGAGGAGGTATCTGAAACCGGAGCCCACGATGGCCGGGATGTTGAGGGTTTTGTTATTCGTTGCAAGATGACACACGATCCCTCCTCCCAGCCATATTGCGACTGGTTCTTTAAGTACAAGTTTGAGGAGCCCTACTTGATGTACCGACAGTGGCGAGAGTGCACCAAAGCCTTGATTGCGGGCAAGCAACCGAAGTACAAGAAACACACAAAAATCACCGAAGACTATCTGTTGTATGCCCGAAAGCGACTTGCCGCAGACCCCAAGCTTGGAAAGGAGTACAACAACAATCACGGAATCATTGCTCTGCGTGACGATTTCTTGAACTTCAAGAATATTAATGGAGCGGATGCAGCTAATATGGGAGAGTTGGACCCCCTCGCCATGACTGAGGTCACTAGAGATGTGATCTTATGCCCTATCGCCACCATTGGTTGCGGCAAGACAACACTCGCTATGGGCCTCTCACACCTCTTTGGTTGGGGTCATATTCAGAACGACAACATCTCTGGCAAGGGCCGTCCCCCGCGGTTTACGAAGATGGTATTGGACGAGCTCCAAGACCATGCTGCCGTGTTCGCAGACCGCAACAACGCACAGAGGCACGAGCGCAAGCAAATCATCATGGATGTCAAGCTTCAACATTCTACGGCGAAAATTGTCTGCCTCAACTTCAAACACGACGAAGGGTCGATTGACGAAGTTCGACGAGTTACTCAGGAAAGGATCATCGCACGTGGAGATAACCACCAGACTATTCATGCGACGAGCGACAAAGAGAAATTTATCGGCGTGATGGAGGGCTTCATCAACCGATTTGAAACTTGCAACCCGCACGCTCGACCTGATGATGGCTTCGATGTCGTTATTGACCTTGACCCTACAGCTAGCAGCCGGCAGAACCTTGAGACTGCTGTGACACAGCTACACAAGTTTTTCCCCAATCTTATTAAAGAGGTTCCGTCCCCCGAGGCATTTGATATTGCAATCGAGTATGCTCTCGGATACAAGCCAGACTTCAAGCATAATATACCTGATCGGGGCAAGAAAGGCAATCGGCAGCAGCAACAGCCCAAGGCACAAAAGCCAAGAAAGCTGGAATATATGTCTGTTAGTGTCCCCACCCAGGAGGTTAACAGTGCCCTTGATCGCGCTTTCCAAGGTACACCATCATCCGTTTCCCGACTTTACACACAACTCAAACAAACACGACGTGTACAGCCAAAATTTCATGTCACTCTGTTGCACAAAGCGAGCGGCAAGGAGCACCCGGAGCTTTGGCAGAGGTACACTGCACTCCAGAAGGAGGCGGAGGCTGCTGGGAATCCTGAAGGGAAGGTCGGTGAATGCGATGTAATCCTTGAAAGAGTGAGCCCTTCAGCATACCCATTTAAGCCACTTGATGTAACTGACTTCTCAGGTTGTATTCGACGATCGAATCATGGCTATCGTGGTTCGCCTCGCAGATCAAGATGACAAGTGGCAGTGTGTGAATCGCATCGCCCACATCACTGTCGGAACTCGAGATGATTCAGTGAAGCCTAAAGAGAGCAATGACCTCTTGGCCAAATGGTTGGAAGTCGGCAGTTCACCGGAAAACAGGATTGATGAAGTTGTGTTTGAGGAGAAGCCGACATTAAAGGGCACAGTGGCACCAGTTCTAAGCAAGTATTAAGAAGGAAGAGTAGTGAAAAGTGATATTGGGCATGTGGTGATGGTCTCCATAGTAGCATTATTACTCGTGCGAAGACATGACAAGGGCTTGACGAGTGAAGGTACGCTTCGGAGGCCAAGGTAAATTCAGTTAAAAGACACGTAAATTGCAGTTCACATCTGCCCACTTGTGGCTTGGCGTGAACTTCTGCTCTTGACTAAAGTTTCAGCGTGTCGGATTCGACAACCAAGCGCGAGCAAATCTACCGGTACAATAAGCAAGGGTCGGCATTAGACAGCTAAACCGCACGTCTATCAGCTGAAAAGGGGTATTATGAGTACAGGACTAGAGGTACAAGGCTTGGAGACAGTACGGTGCGAGTCGACGATGTGCAGACCCGATGTCCACTACTCGTCATCAAGAAACCGACTTGCCAAGGCGCCGAAGAATGGTATCTCGAATCTACAAGTCCATCAGTCACAAAGGTCGACATGAAATCAGGACTGGATGCCTACCTATCTAGTATTTCAGCGTCTCTATAAGCACGCAACGTGAGAACAGCGATCAGGGCAACATCGCAAATGAAGAACAGCCAGCTAAGAAATGTCGACCATGAAAATATGAGATGAAAAACCATGATTGCCGTAAACAGCAACGCAGATTGCCAAGCATGGAATCTGATCCAATTGTTAATACCGAGTACGTGAACATCAACAGACATATGACTATCTCTAGAAGGCGTCGGAAGGGATTAACACACCTCACGTAGTCGCTATTTCGCTCGATGATGAGAAGTATGATTCCCCCCAAAGGTGGGAATGCAACATATGCTAAACAGGCTTCATAATCAAGGCGCATTCCTAAACTTGTGTCAAATTCGCTGACTTCGGTAGCAGGAAAGGCACCAGGCACTGTGCTTGATGCTCCAAAAGCCCGGTTGTCGGGACTAATGGCTGCCCAGCCAGCGGACTGGCCATCAAAACCACCCCATCCTCGTTGAGGTTGCGGGTGTTGTAGCGGAGGGGGAGAAGCTATAGGAGAGAAGGATCGTCTGGCATCGTAGGAGGGTCGGGGAGAGGCACGCTCGGGAGAAGCTACGCGCGAATGCTCCGGCGGGGAGGATTGGTAAGGAGCGAAGTCCATGGCTAGCGAAGATAGAAGAGCCACCGACTAGAAAGGGAGAAAAAATAGCATGCCCAGACAATGCGTTGAGTAGTGCAGCTGACCCGAAAGCGATGAAGGCAGATGTTGCGGACCAATGTAGGGCTGAATCCAGTGTTGGGAGACCGATGAATGGAGCGCGCTTGATCGCCTGTAGTTCGCGGACGGCCTTTGGAGATTAGGTAGGGTTTCCGACGTGATAGAATAGATATGAAATTTGGCGTGTAGTTATGATGCGAGTCACGACAGCATAGATTGGGCAAGAGGCGGGGAGCTTTGAACATCTAGCACCTATAAGCCATAGCTCCTAACGTACTTCACCGCCACTCTGTATACCCCGTGACCCCGCATACTTGTGATAGTATTATAATAGATTTGATTAGTGATTTTAATTAATTATAATAAAACAAATAAAATTCTAATTAATTTAAGACTTTGGGAACTAATTAAAGAATACCTAATTTATAGTAGGCTCTTTTAGTAGCTTTTTTTTTCTCTATTTCTTTTAGTTTTTATTA
>JABCKB010000800.1:0-17783 GCA_013184455.1 Fusarium continuum | reverse complement strand
TTTTAAACCCGGCCGGCAAACCACTGACGTCCCCCTAAAAAACATCCCCGATCACTCCCCAGAACCCCCATCCCAGCTGAGGCCCTGGCTCTTCCGCGCGACAGCATCCACTGAATTTCCATCTCCCGCCAACGCCTAGCCTCCAGCCGCGACAGACATCATCAAACATCTGTTCAACCTCGATCATCGTCAAATCATATCCTCATGCTAAGGTAACACGACATTGACCTAATGGTTTAGCTTCTCTTTCATCACTATATTCTGAAGAATCAGCTATTCGAGCTCTCCGTGGCACCATCCCCGAGCGAGCAGCTCGGCACAAGTATCTTGCTCGTTGAGATGGAGTCCGGGGAGTCAACGGCTCCAACAACTACAATTCTGACAACCATATTTCGAGGATCTCCGTGTTAACCTACGAGACGACTGTCTTAACGGGGACAACGTGAAGCGTCAAGCCCATCAAGGCTTGCGCCTCGCCGCAATACGTCGCCGTGCCTTGAGCCGCATTTACGGCTGCGACTTCGTGGCGGCTAGGAAGTTGTCGCAATGGAGACCAGCGAATATGAAACGAACACCTTGTCCATAGTGAGTTACAACACTCTCCTGGAGTTTTCACTCTCTGACTTTTGAATCGTTTAGAACAATATCGCGTCAATAGCATTTCGCATCTACGAGCCATCTTCCGACCAATCGCATAGCTTCCAATCATCCGCTCTCGAGGTCCAAAGTACCCTTCGCGACCAAGGAAAACTCGTCTCGTATGATGCCGACCGAGTGGGAATATGGATCTTCCAAATTTCCAGCAAAGATGCGGCAGGCAAGGCCGTCAGTTTTGCCCCCGGCGCCAGCCTCGAAGCCTGCGGCTACACGCTCGGAATAGTAGAGGAGGGCACGCTTGAGCCCGCGGCTCTACAAAAGAGCCGCATCCCTGGAAACACGACTCAAAACGTTCCGACAAACGCACCTTCAACCGTATCCTCTGCCGAAGTAAACCAGCGTAACCCCTTGATCTCACCGACACAGGCTGCCGGAGGGGCTTTGACAGAAGGAGGTTCTCAATCTTCAACCCAGACGACTGAAATTAGGGCCACGCAGCCTGTGCCGAAGATTATTTATGAACAGTTTATCATCGCAGTCATTTCCTCGGTGTCATTTGCTTTCTGCAGCCAATCTATGGCAATTCCTCTCAACTACAGGACGATGTTAATCCCACCGTTACAAGCCGATGTGAACGAACACGAACGAGGCTCCCTGCAAGCTGATCCGGTTATTGGCACCTTCAAAACCTATCTCACAACCACTGGTTCTCTCGTTATCAGCCTTTATTTCACCTATTGCAAAAACTTGGCCTCGTCGGAGGATGTTGTCACTGGGGACTCTCCTTCACCTGGCAGCTTAATTCTAGCAGCCCCTTATGGAGTTTTTGCAACGAAGCAGAGCGTTGGCAACGGAGAAGGCGCCCCAGGAGTAGACCGGAGTCTCGCACAAACGCCAAATACACAAGCATTGAGTATCAGAAGCGCCCCAGACACACATGACTCGCTCTGGAAACACTCGTGCCTCAAAGCGCTGGAGTATTGTGGACTCAACCCGTCTAACTTCAAAGCGAGCACCTGGATTAATCTTCTCATCTCCAAACCGATATCGCAAGACGTAGACGGAGATTTGAAACGATTACGCGCAACTGTTCCATGGCCAGGGGCACTCTGCTTTCGAAAGAAGCCCCTGGAGTTATCAACAACTCATCGCGTGGGAGACACTATGCTAAGTGGCCATGAGGAATGTCATGACCCCTTAGGTGATGCTCGTGGATGGTTCACAGGCACGTCTGAACGGGAAGAGAAGGTCTCCAGGCGCAAAGCTGAGCGGGCGCATGCTGTGTCCAAAGAGGTCAACGGTGCTAATTCCCAAGCCCCAAATCTCAATGGACAATCTCCTTTAGCAATGCGTCGTCCCAGTACGGCTGCTGCTGGTGTCATGTATCCAACACCTCCAGATGCAATTCAACAGCATCTCGGTGTTACTCCTTCAATAGACGGGGCGATCTCAAGTCCTAACAACCCGCCTCCAACTCTTGCAGTTGTTGATGCCGACATCACGATGCCTACAGCGACGCCAATGGCTGACACCGACAACGATGGATGGGGAGGCAATCACGAACAAAAGAGAGAACGAAGCGACAGCAACCTCCTCGGCGATTCTGAAAGCATAATGAACGACATGAGCGGAGATGTATTTGGCGATCATGATGTAACAGAAGACGACTTTAATTTCTTTGACGGCCCTGACGGCAACGACTTGGACATGGAGATGGCTGATTTGCAACCAGCCACTCTTCCGCCTCCGCCGCAGACGGTGCCTCCGCCAATGGTGCCGCAACCAGAACGCCAGAAGGTTATAGAGTTGCAACCTGAGATCAAACCAAAACCCAAGACTAATGATTCTGTGTTTGCTAAGCCAGAACTAAAACATGCTAGAAGCTCACTCAACGATGAGCTTAACCACAGGAACAAACCTGAGCGACCGAACTCTACCAAGCGAGGATCAAGTCCGTTTGACCCGGCTACTGTATTCAAGCGAGTCCGGGCGTCCTTGGCCAGCCCTACGCAAGAGAACTTTTCTCTTAAACCTCTTCGAAGAAAAAGTAGTATCTTTGAAAAAGTCGAGTTTGACCCAAAAATTCCCTTGATTAACAAAAAGTACGAACAGGGTGGTGCTTTTGACTTTTCAAAGGATCAGGGTGACAAACAATCGAAACCTGACGCTCATAGTCTTTCCAGAGATGAGTATCTCGAACGACAAGGAAAACTGAAGTCGAACTCCAAGTCGCTTCCCGCCGGCTCTTTGATAAGAAGCTTGACTGGTGTTGATGCATCCACCAATCATGCAAGCCCTCAAAGACTGAACGGGAATGCGTCAGCTTCAGAAGACAGTGATCTCGAGTCAGATAGGGACGATTCAAGTTCACTCTCCGGCGGCCCTGTGTCTCCGGTTAAGTCAAGTGTGAAGCGGGCAGTTGTTGACGATGACGCGCTCTCACAAGCCACGACTACGAGAGAGGTAGAACTGGCAGATGATGCGACTGAAGAGCAGCTCGCGATTGAGCTGCCTAAGCTATCCAAGACAGAATCGCCAGAGATTATGCTCCACCGCTTCTTCTCAGATCCAGAGCCACTCAACGTCGACATAGGGCTTTCCAACCATGACTTCGTCGAAGTCGCACAGATCATTACTGAGCAGGCAGCCACTGGGCGACTTGAAATTGGCAATGACCACAAAATTGAGTCGTCAGTCTCGCTTGCGACAATGAGAGGGCATGAACTCAACGTTGCCCGGAACTCGCTTCAACTTCTCCACAATATAATTCCGTCCAGTTTGGGGAGTCCTACAGCCGTTCGGTTGAAGGGATTACTCGAGATTCAAGATCTTCCGCTTGTGGGACAACCAAACCGTCTCCAGCCCCGACCGATTCCTGGTAGGGATCCTAATTCAGAGCAACTACGAGCAAATAATCTTTATCAGATCCCTGTACCCCATCTTGAAGTCCGCAGATCAGAAACGAAGCTCTCGGTACTTCCAACATCAGTGTCATTCTGGGAAGGCCTGGGACTGTCACCTTCATGGGGCACAAAGGACATTACCGCTCTTTGTATCTTTCCGGGCTGGAAGGGAATGGCAGATCATGTGGGCAGTTTCATAGGCCGCTTGAAGAGCGTATATGAATCCTTAAAACTGGGCACTTTCAACAACCTAGCATTGTCTGGAGAACAGGACGATGGCGTCTTGCCATACGAGGTTGATAGGATCTCGACCTCACCCGACGCAACTGTGACTGGCCACGGCTCTGCCCTCGTGGAGAGCATGGAAGTGCTCCGAAGCTCTCTATCAGGATGGAAGTCCAAGGACAAGAACCTGGTCATTTACTTTGTCTACTCACCCGATAACCCAGCCTCTATCGTTGAAGCTTGCACTGCTTTCTACCGCTGCTTCGACGAGTACAGCGACCTTCTTGCAGCTCGTCGAGAGTCTCCACAGAACGAGCTGGTACTGCAACTTGTCTCCTCAGACCTGATTTCGTCTACAACATCGCTAGTTGTCCCAAGCCCCGCTGAAATGATCAAACTCTGCATAGAGACGTACGACAGATGCACCTTGTTTCTAGATGCTGAGTTCGGTGGCCCTACCCCTGCCCCAGCAGTCATGCTTGAGCAACCTCCACCTCGAATGATCGATTTCAAGCTCACCAGTTCACCTTCTCAATCTCTCATGCACGAAAATTCGTGTCTCCACGTCGGTTACGCTGAGAGTCTTGATGGTCGGTGGATCACAGCTGCGTGGACTGACAACCGTGGACAACGACAAGCGACTACATCCTATTCGATCAGCAGGAGCAGAACCCTTGACCGTTCTGTCTTCAAGCACAAGGCAGCCATCGTCGCCGAGATATGGGCAACGACTCTGACTATGATATCGGTTTGGAAAGTTCACTGGCGAGTGATCGTTACCAAGTCAGGACCCATGGACCAGAAAGAGGTTGAGTGGTGGCAAGCAGCCTCGACGTTCGACGACAAATACTCTCTCACCATGATCCTGATGTCGGTTGATACCAACCCATCTCTACAGCTTGTGCCGCCAATTGTGAAGATACCACATGCGGCAACCTCGGTATTCTACTCGACGCCGGTGTCCACGCCCCAGGCCAGTATCGTTTCGCCGGAACAGACCACCACTCCAGCGACCCCAATGCGGGATGCTAGCACCTTGGCTGCTACACCAGGTGCCGAGAGTGCTGCAGAAGCAGACGCCGACTCCTTTCTAATTGATGCCACGGATCAGACCTGGGGCGCCATCGCGGGACACAGACTTGGCAACTCTACTACGCTGCTGGAGGTGAGACCCGCGCTTGCCAGCGGCTACTTGATCAAACGAACAGGGACAAAAATCGAAGATCCACCTGTCGTGATGGAGGTCAACCTTGTCCATACAGAGGCCACTCCTCGTGCGTATGAGCCTCTTCTTAGAGAGATGCTGTGTTACTTTAGGGGTCTAGGGACTCTGGCCAGAGCACGAGGTGTTGTGGATCGCGAGATGGATGTGCGACCGTGGCATATTGCTGCGGCGGAAAAAGGCGTGGGAGTGCTTCATCTATTGTTATGATACAGACATAATAAGGCATTGGGAGGCGTCGTCATCGATAGCTGGCGTGCGGGATTGTTGGCGTATGGTGTTTTCACTTTGTGGTGCGTATGTTATGATTGGACAGTTATGATGCAAACAAATTCAGGCCTATGGTGCCATATCTGAAGATGATCAAATCCCATTGATATGACTGCGAACAGTAGATGTCTTGACCATTCAGATTACATGAAGAGAAGGAATGTGGAATTGGTCGATCACAGACATCTTGAAAAGCAAACGGTTTCTTGGCCGCTGGCATTTTGGAGACCACAATATCAAGCAAGATCGTCCAGCACTACCCGTTGAAACACCACGCAGAAGAAATCACGTCTAGCATGCCATCGAGGCTATCTTTGTTTCAGCTTTCAATACTCAGTTGGTCTCTTGGGCTGGATATCTTACAGAATGATTGCTATTAAGAAAACTTCTCTGTAAACCAGTCCCTCTCATCCAGACCGCTACGCCCTCGTCGACGCCATAGTAGTCTTTGAGTATCCCATACCCAGAAGCGATGTCCCGGATGCGACTCGAAGTCTGTGAGTTGGGACTCGTTGATTGCTCGCTGTGCGCCAATTTCTTCAGAACCTTCGTTTACGAGAGACCAGCCATAGGCAGGGGAATCTGCTTGCGAGGCACTAGATATAGCACCGATTGAGGATTCCCAGGTACCATGCTCGCTGGAACCATTTGAGCTTTCCAAGCAGGTAGATTGTGGTAACGAAGCAATGTGTCCAGGCTCACCGCCGCTGAAGGTCATGATCCAATTCCCATCCGAGCCAGCATTGCTGGTGATATCAAAAGCAGATTCGGAGCTAGGTTCTATTGGCTCGTCAACTTCTTCTGGCTCTGAGCTGCCAGCTTCACGACCGAGAGGAGAGGGCTGGGCCTTTGGGTGGAAAAGCTTCACCAGAAATCTTAAAGTGTCTAGAGATTCCTGGTTCACAGGCATGATGCCTTGATTTTCAAAGTCCTCCCTGGTGTCGAGTTGGCAAGCAAGGCCCTGGTCGAAACAAGAGACCCTCGAATCTTGCTCTCTTAGTTGTTCCCCTTGTGAAGAAGAAGTCGACAATGATGACGTCTGGGGACGGATGAGGTGAACACTCTGATACAGCTCATCCGTGCTATTCCCAAGGACGAGATCTTGTTGCAGCCCAGCAACTATTTCCACCTGGCTTATCTCAAGGTCCCCGTCAGAACCGGATGAAGTCCAGGCGATTCCTACAACAGAGGGAAACTTAAAAGGGTGTTCCGTCTTTCCACATAGTAACTTTTCCGCAATCTTGTAGGAAATGAGACCGTTGCGGCCTCTGCCACAAAGGAGAGCCGTGATATGAAGCGGGCCATGAGATTCATACTGTCGTTTGGACGGACTGAGATGCTTTGGTTCGTGGGTGGGAACTGTCCAGCAGCGAGTTATGACAACCAGTTTAGTAATGCCATATAGCATTTCTCCGATTTTCTATGCTCGGCCCGTCAATGTTGAGTCGTCTGTTGAGGGATGCTAACTTACACAACTCCAGGCTCAAAGGTTGTACGTAAACAATCTGTGTGTGCTCAGGGTTGAACTCTGGAACGAGTGCAATGAGGGCGCCTCAAAGGGGAAACAGTGGAGGAATTGATACAGGACTTGCATGGAAGGCCTCAAGGAAATATACGAGCCTCCAGTGACGGAGACATGATAATAGGCAACAGGACAGAAGCTGAGTTTGGCCATAGTCGCCCCTTATAAGATTGATTGTAAGATGGAGATTATCCCCTCCCCATAATTAAACAAGTCCAGGGTCCCAGTGATGGATGCACAACGTGAGCATCATTTTCTACCGACTTTTCTTAATAGAGATTGTCATCAGGCTGAGAGGGACGGCATATTGGTGGAGTTCTGATTGAGACAGCCACGTAGTCAAACCTGTGAGTTATCACATAATATCACACCACATCACATTAGCCTGCATGATGCATGAAAGCAAAGTGGAAATTCCAAAAAGCTGAGTCTCGAGTCCGCGGGTTTCTATCTTACTTGTTGCATAGACTATTCCATGTCGTCGGTGACACACCCTAGCCAAGCCTCAGTTCAGACAACTACAGTTCCCTAAGTAGATACCTCTTCTACAGTTCGTCAACATATAGAACCCCTGTACCTCTTTTTGTTTATTCTACTTCTGCTCCGCGTCATCATCTGTTTCCTCTTTCCATGCTTGTTGTCCTAGTGCAGGGGTTGTCAAGATCACATCTACACGCCAGCTCAACCATCCGTGATGGATAACAGTTCCCAAACCAGATGACTGCATGAGG
Source organism: Fusarium continuum (assembly GCA_013184455.1). NCBI lineage: Eukaryota > Fungi > Ascomycota > Sordariomycetes > Hypocreales > Nectriaceae > Fusarium > Fusarium continuum. Next base: position 10,313 of record JABCKB010000800.1, on the reverse strand, counting down.
AGTATGTTGGAATTGAATCGAAAGGAAGGGTAGGATGAAAAGACTGTCGCTTGCTGGTAGGGATCAGGAAGAGCGTGTCGTGTTGTTTGGGGCAATGGGACACGCCCAAGTGTTTTGTCTACCAGGCGTATGTTGTCTTTGTTATTTCCCTCTCAGATATTAGCTATGGAAATCACTTCAGCCTGATCAAAGGCGGCCGTCCGTATTGTTACTTAGAATTGTGGCTCTGCATACCTATCAAGTACCAGTCCGAATATGTGGTCTGAAGCCTCCCCGTCCATTGTTTTTGTGTTCTAGTAGGAACCTGAGGGGTTTATGCTTGTTCTCTTGATAAGAACCTTGTGGTTATCTGAGCCTCCTCCAACAGGCCCATTAGCTACTGCCAACGGCTACATACACTGGCCACAGTCATCTTTGGCGACAGCCTAGGTTCCCTCATGCAGCAATGTCTACGCAGAGATCGAATTATCCCCGGAAAATATCATTAAGAAAAGCCCATGGGGATCTCCTTGGCTCAGCTTTGCTGGATTATTGTAGACGACAAGAAAAACGACAAGAGAGACGACAAGAACAGCGTGAAAGGAACGCAGGTAGTCGACGGCCACGTCGTCTAGCACCACCAACACTTCCTTTGCAAACCACAGGATCCCGTCCTATTACCGAGGCTCCTAATCAATTGTTTGAGCCACCAATATCTCCCGCAGGGAGTCTTATTACCAGCACGACGGTGCAAAACCCGGAACTTGGGGCTGAAGACCACTTCACCCAGACTAGGCCGTCTGACACTCTCGTTGTTGATGGCGAATCCCATCGTCTTCAAGAGACCGACTACCATACGTTGAATATCCTAGAGACTTTTTCTGAAACGCCCTCGGTTGTTGCGTTTGGAGAGAACAGCCAGGATCCAACTACTGCTATCACTACCCAAGCCACGGACTTGGAAGTGCTTAATTTCGAGGACGAAGACCTATCGCCAAAACCAAGCCCTATTGCCTCGTGGACCGAAATTTGGTTAGCTTTTTCTCCTCTTTGTTTTCTCCAGATAAACTGACCTTGCTTGAAGCCCCCTAGAAGCTGCATCTAACCAAGGGGCTGAACCCAGACGAGGCTTTGGTAACCCTCACGACATTTCCTTGGCTTCAACCATGAATCCGGCTCAGCTTGCGCAGCACATGGAAGAGGTGACTCGGACTATCCAAGAAGGAGCACGGCCATCCATCCGGGGCCCTCCCTCTGAACAGGGAGGATTCTATGTCAGGGCAACCTACGACAATGGACACCGATCTTGGGAAATAGCCCAGTTTGATGACACTTCGGAGTTCAGCTTTGTTTCCTACGCCCATATTTGGAAGCTCAGATGTGCTTCAGAGAATCCCATCGAACTGGTTCCTGTTCCGCCTGGAATACACAGACAGACGCGGAGTCCTGACGGGGTTCTGGTCCCTATCGAACACGTCTTGTACGCTCATATTGAATACGAGTCACATCTTATTCCGTTCCCCCCTACTCGTGTCTGCTTTGTAGTTTATCGTGGCACGGGAGCGGAAGACGACACCCAGATGACCTTGGGCCATAACTATACTACTATGCTCGAGGAGCAAGCGCCTACCGTCTTGTTGTCGGCACCAATACGTTAAGGGACTCCCTAGGGAGGCCCAATATGTTTACAGATGTCCTCGCCCTTGTGCTGGGACATTCTATGTTGGGGAGCGCTTTGTCTTTTCAAGGTTGCACTCGGATCAGACAGTCTGACTGACAACCCTCTTTTACTGTCAGCCCAACAACTTGCACTCTTTTACTCTGGTTCTCTTCCTTCTCCTTTATTTTCTACTTTCTTGGCTTTTCTCTTTACTTGTTTCTTTGTCTTCCCTCGTTTCGTTCGGGTGGTTATCTCTCAGCAGCGCTGGAGTGATGGCTTTGACAGTCAGGAATTAGCTTGTACTTGCAGAACTTCAAATGGCAAAAGTCCAACTACAGAAATGGATGGTTTCACCAGAATTCTCTAGATTCACGGCGGTTTTTCTTGTTGTTCTTCTTTTTCCCTCCTTCCTTTCCTATACTGTTTCGAAAAACAACATCAACTATTTGTTGCTTGGGTAAATATATATATATTTATGGTGGTGGTTGATACTTTGCAAGGTTTCAATGGCCGAATACCACATGCTTACCAACGCAGTATAGCCATATCCAGCTATAAATAATATACATAACCAATCGACAAGGGTTGTATATATGCAAGCGTCTTGTCTATTGCTATGGCTGAGGAGTCTTTAAAGAGAAAACTCTGCCTGTTGTTGTCTGCCGTATGCATTTATCGGGACCAAAAGACCCGCTATGACGCTCCGTTTTCAGCGGCATCCTACCTACCTACCTTAGGCAGGCAGTAGTAAATAAGGTAGCTCAAGCATGAGTCGATACCCAAAGCTCTGTGACTCACTCCCTCTCGAAACTTTGTTACTTCTTTACTCATCAAGTTTTCAACGTTCAAGCCCTGAAAGAGCATATAGAATTATCTGCATTATCTCATGGAGCTGCTGAAGCCAAACTCTGAACTTCGATAACTCCAAAAAAAAGAAGAAAAAAAAAACCTGTGACGACTTGAAGCCAGGAAAAAACGACATCATAGCCACCTGAAAAAAATCTCGGCGAAATGCCCCTGATACAACAACATTATCTCACGCCACACCCAAGGAATAATCATGGATAGGACATCTCTGGCAAGTCTACCAGATGATCTCGTTCTCGATATTGTCGAGCATCTCGATACGGCTCGCGACGTCGCCCACGTCTCGGCTTTAACTAAACATTTGCGGAGTCTCGTGAGACAAGATGGCTGGCGTACCTTTGTCAAGACCCGGTTCCCCTCGCTGAATATAGCGACAGACTCTCGAACTCGATGGAGCTCGGTTGCAGACCGTGCAACATATCTGGACCGCTGCTGGGAGAAGCGCGGATTCTGGGTCAATGTCCTTCATGAGAAGAAGCATCAGCCGGGGAGATTCCAGCGCAGAGTCACAGGGAGTCAGTCTGTGCTGTTCCACACCGTCCTCGATGCACGGCTTATGTCGTCGCTTCAAAGCGAGATTGTTGCTGCGGGTGTGGGTGAGAATCTCCTGGTTCGGATGAAACCCATGGATGGGCAGCCAGATACATGGCATCAGCTCGAGGGGCAGGTTCATGGATACCGAGCTGGGACTGGAGATGTTACGGCAGTATCGGTTATAGAGTGTGAAGGGACACCAGGTGCTGTTGTTGGAAGGGCCAATGGAGATATTCAGATCCTCTCCGGCAAAGACAATCTCAGAACAGTCTCTCGACGCCTGAAGCCGGCGGATGAAGCACTGCTAAATCACGCTTCTGATCCTATGAGAAAATCCCCAGGACAAGTGGCCGTCTCCTCCCTACAATGGCATCCCGAAGCGCAACTCTTGGCAAGCGGCAAAGGTTCCGTCCTTACTCTCCACGACCTCACTGCGTCTGGCGATTCAGACTCAAGTCCTATGGAGTATCACGATTTCTCACAAGGAAGCCCCGAAGATGAGGCATCGCTCCTGCGAGGCACCAAGTTCATGAGCAAAGACGTCGTGGCCTGCGCGTTGGGTGGAAGCAGAAATCCTCTGCGCTGGGGACAACTCACACCAACGGGTATACAGTTCTTCAACGCTGCGAGTAACCCAAGACCTCTCGACGATGCTGCCAAGTTGACTGAAGTGAGAATGGGTGAAAAGACCACTGTTCGAGCGATTGAGCCTGTTCGAGGGAACGAAAATCTTCTCTTGAGTACGTGGGACGACGGAACATATAGGTGAGCTTATCCCATCATCTGATAAGACCATCAACTTACCCACGTGTCAAGACTGTTAGATATTCGGACACCTTCACCACATGATGCAGTCTACCGCGACCGCTTCCAACCCTACGAAGCTGGAAGTTCTCTCCTTGTCTACGGCACAGAGCGTTTTGTCGCAGGGAGCAACACGGCACCGGATATCCGTCTCTTCGACTTTAGATACCCAAAGCCATATCACCACACAAGTGCCCTCCCATGCTCAACGCAATGGCCCTTCCCGAGTCAAAAGGACGACTACAAGATGTGGAGGCAGGGGTGGGTACCAGACTGTCAACCACAAAAGTGCGACCCTCAAACCGAATCTTTCTGTACCTGGCATGGGACATCAAGGCGGAATTACTGGCGTCCTGATGCCACACTTCACATTGCTAGTCCAACATATGACAGGATCTATTGTCTGACCAAGGCGTCTGATCTCTCAGATACGGTGTACTGCGGTCTCCGCGGTGCAATCCTCGAGATGAATCTCCACCTCACCGACGACATAGGCCACGATCCTGGCCAACGCACTGTTCCAACCGGATGGAGCATGGGAAGACCTGGTGGTAAGATATCGCTGATCGAGACGGGCGTGAGCCTCTGCCAGGCAAAGGAATGGTCCCTGGAGAACCGTGGCGTTCCGGAGTTGATCGTTCAGCAGCCGCAGCCACAGAGACGGACAGGACTATCGGATCAGGCGAAGCGGCATCGATTAGACTATGCTTTTCATAGACCGCAGGATTTTGACCAGATACAGGCATAGAGGAGCGAAGGGACGATTCTTAGACGAGCTGCAAATTCTAGAGGCGCTTATCGATACATTTCCCAACAATAGACAGCAGTTCTGTATAAAGATCTAAAACCAATCTCGCAAGTCTAGTATATTCTAGCTCTATAACTTCGACTCTGGCACCAGCAGAGAGAGCCTCTCTTTCAATGCCGTCTCCGCCTCCTTCTCAATCCTATGAACAAGCACATCACAAGTAGGGATATCATGAATCAGCCCCAAAACCTGGCCCGTCGTCCAGACCTGCAAACGCTGTTAGTCAAACATCCCATCTCACGACAAGTAGAAACTTACGCCAAACTCGGTGTCTCCGTTGACAAAGACTTCTTTTCCTCGCTTGCCGCTCACATACGGCGCAATCTCCGCAAACTCGCCCTTCTCGCTACCGCGCTCGATCTCAAGCGCATCCAGCGCGACTTTGTTCTTATACAACCTCGTAGTATTTCTCCATCGTCGAAGAAGAAGTGTCGTGTCGGTCTCTTGCGCGCGCACAATCTCCTCCTTGACCTTCAGATGGACGGGGGCTTCTTGAGTGCACATGAAGCGTGTACCCATGTTGACGCCGCAGGCGCCGAGACACAGCGCGGCTGCGAGTCCGTAGCCATCTGCAAAGCCGCCGCTTGCGATAAAAGGCACGTTAAGAGTTTGGCGTGCTTTGCTGAGGAGGATAAAGTTGGTGATGTCGCTCTCGCCCACGTGGCCTGCGCATTCGAAGCCGTCGATACTGAGGAAGTCAACGCCCAGCTTGATGGCGCTTTGGGCGTGACGGATCGTGGTGCACTTGTGAAGAACAGTAATTCCAGCCTTCTTCAGCTGCGCAATCACAGGGCCGGGAGAGTTGCCCGCCGTCTCGACGGCCTTGATGCCCTCGTCGATGATGGCCTGGGCATAGGCGGCGTAGTCCGGGGGCACCATGGCGGGCAGGAGGGTGATATTGACGCCAAAGGGGTTCTTGGTGAGTGTGCGGCAGCGCTGGATCTCCTTGCGCAGAGCTTCGGGCGTGGGGAAGATTAGGGCGGTGATGATGCCCAGGCCGCCGGCGTTGGAGACGGCTGAGGCGAGATCCGCAGTGCCTACGTGCATCATGCCGCCTTGGACGACGGGCACTTGATATAGAAGGTCAGTATGAGTTTGTAGAGGTGTGCGATTGTGGTATCACCAACCTCTGATGCCCAGCCGTTTTGTCAGTTCAGTCGCAAAAGGCATGACGATGGCTGTTCAAGAACCAGGAGTAAACAGTTACTGTAGGAATAAAAAAAAGGCTGAAAGAAAAAGAGACTATAGCTGAAGGACTGGTCTATCTATGTCTGTGTATTCTAGTCAGATCACATAAGAAAGAAAAAGAAGAGCATTGGCCCGAGGCTGAATGTTTGTGAATGACGACCTTTCAAGTAAAGGTTGCCGAGGTTTGATGGCAGCCCCACTTCTTCCCCCACACTCGGCTCGGCCCCCCATCCCCTTGGCCGTGGAGGAGCAACACAGAGGTATCGCTGACCCACCAGGTCTCCGGAACCTTTGCCTCAACCTAGGTATAGACGATCTAGAGGTATCCAGTACAGGCACGTGATGTTAATCAGTACATCTATGCAGGGGTTATTGTCATACTAGTACTGTAAGTAGCAAAATAGGTATATCTCATCAGCCCTTATCAGTTGATAATATCACTGGATGATCGGTCTTCGAAGATCTTGTGATTTGGTCGGAAAATCAGAAGGCTACCTCTATGTAGCTCCCCTGCGGCCAAGGGGATACTCTCACATGCGGAATCAAATCATCTTTGTGGGGAACAGAAATAGGCGAAGGCATGTAAAAATTTACAAAACTCCATCTTTTCCCAAGCAAAGCAATCAATAGTCATACTAAATTGCTGTAGTAAGGTAGTTTGAAATGGGGATAACTGGCTTGTTATTATACTTCAACTAGTACTGAGTCAACCAACATCCGCATTATCTTGTCCTGCCTTGTTCAACAGCAAAGCAAAAGCCTACTTCATCCTCGCGGTGCGCTAAAAGCAACCATAACCAGCACTCAGTCCTCCAAACGCCATAATATACAGAATATACTATATCGTAAACCATCGTAATGATCCTAGTTTTCCCAAGCCTGACAGACATTCTCTGCTGTCCGTGCTCCTCTCAAACCAGACGCCCAAAATTTGCAACACTTTAGTTTCTCCTCTGACACTTGCTGGTGATGTCAAGATGTCCCGTTGTCACCTCTCTTAATTGACGCTTGGCTCAAGTAATCGAACAGGAGGGCTTCTGTCTCTTGGCTTCTCAATCAAGTCGGCATATGCGTCAAGGCTCTGACCCATAACCTTTACAATCTCAAAAATGTGCGTCCCCTTGAAAGTCTCGGCCCATAGTCGCACAACCGCAACAGCTAATTGTCGCAGTTTTGCACTGTCGCCTGATGGCCCATCGTTTTGTCCGGGCGCAGAATTGGGTCCAGATAGCGACGGGTCAATCGGCGGGACTGCGAATTCAGTCTCGTCGAGCATCCGGCGCACCATGTCCAACAAGTTCTTCTCTTCTGGGGAAGCAGGAGCATCGTGTGGTCCAATCGCCGAGATCGTCAGAAGCCACTTGGAGACCAGGATAGCACATTCAAAATTGCAGACTGAAAACCAAGGTTAATAACTGAAACGGATGAGGGGGTTGTATGTCTCAACTCACGTGAGTGTTGAATGCTCCAATCGGCCGACTTAGTCCTGGCTACGTAGTTGACGCCTGCCTTCACTAGCATAGATAGGGCATGGATTGCTTGGAACACCGCCCGGTGCAGTCTTAGACTTCGTACTAGTAAAGGGGTCCTGCTCAGGGCCGACGCCACCAATAGCGGATCCCGGGTCTCGAGCGCGGTAGAAGGAGTTACATCGGTATAGAGTCGGATGTAGGCCTGTCGCAATAACGCCGTCGCAGTGTAGTCCAAGGTCCCTCCTTCGATCGAATCCGACACGCTGTAGTGTCCCGATTCTGCCGCCCTAAGTTGGTGCTGGTCTTCGAAGCTAGTCTGCCACACTCGCAGCGCCTGCGAAACTTCCTCGACATCCTCGGGTTTCATAGTTCGATGTATATTGTACGGAAGGCCAGTCGCAAATGACGTCTGCTTCAGCAGATAGATGTGCTGGATCAACGCGTGAATGAGGACATAGCTTCCCAGAGATGACAGGTGTTGTGGAAGCCCCTGATTCGTCCGGCCAAAGAGTCGCGAGAAGGCATCGTGCAAAGTAAGGTCGATGAGCGGTGTCGATTGTCGCATTTCCTGCCACTGCCAAGCCGTCTCGGCCCTCCAAAGCTTACCCCTTTGAGGCAAGAGTAGGTTCAACTCGGATGTCAGCAGGAGTGGTGGCATATTGTACGCAATGCTGCAGAGGTTGAAAAAACAGTAAGCGACGAGCTTCGTCCTTGTAGCCGTTTCAAGTCGAATCCAGGTTTCCCAGTCGTTGACAGCACTTTGGCTAACTTCTGCCACAAGACCTTCCTCCCGAATCAGAATCGCCAAATTACTCTGCAGTGACAACGCTTCGTGGAGGATCGTTGGCACACCCCAAAGACCGATAGCAAAGAGAAGCAAGACTGCTTGGATAGTTTCAATTCGAGCCTGGGGAGTGTTGGGGGAACTAAGAGCGCAGTTAGACATGATATCTCAGAAAGGGGTAAGATGCGGCTTACTATGGCTCACGGTGTGTATCCTGTGTCGCCGGTCGCTCTGACTGTGCAGATGCAAATGAGTGGCGATACGTGGCACTTGGTGAGGGCCTTGTAGAGTGAGGACTATAAGCAGCCGCAGTTGGTAACAACGCGTGAACTTCCGAGATACGCCTTCTTCGGATTTGCTCCATCGCCACGGCCTTTGCAGCGTACCAGAGAGCATAGCCTCTATTCCTTTCGAAGCGATATTGTGCTCCTACAGCGAGAATGGCGAGCAGCAACTCAGGAGCAGCCTCGGCAGGTGAAAAGGTTGGGAGATGGAGGAAAGGCAGATGCTCGTGAAGGCCACTGATGTACCCTTCCAAGAATCGCGTTAAAGTATGTCGAGATGGAAATACAAAGTCGTTGGGCAAAACGGAAGAAAACTCGTCCAATCTGTTTTTTATCACGGCATGGTCGGCTACTGAGATGCGAAGCGCCGACTGCCGCGCTGCTTCGTCGATACCTCGACCAGCAGGGTCCGCAGGATCACGAGCTTCGGTCTGCATAGGAGGGAATCGGCCTGGAAGAAAGGACGACTTTGATGACCGCCGCTGGGCTGCCCCTCCTTGATTTCGAGAATAAATCATGTGCTGTTCGGTTTCGAAATTCGGAGGCAAGAAGTGCGAAGAAGAGGCGAACTCGTCGAGGAAAGGATTATAGTCATCATAAGAACCAGGGGGTGGTTGTTGAGGGATATAGCCAGATCCCAAAGGCTGATCTTCTCGGGGCCGTTCTGTTGTGTAAGCGACAATAGACTCTCCATAACTGCTCTTCCTTCGGGATTCCGGAGAATGTGGTGGTAGAGGCGCTGCACTGGCATTCCTCTGGACAGGCGTAACTGAACTCGCGAGGGCTGCGTCAGACAAGAGATCAAGATTACATGCTGCAGGTCGGGGTTGTGTCCGGGGATCTTGTGGTCCTTGCTGAGGGCCGGGAGGCGGTCCATGGTGAAATGACTGCGGTTGTGGCAGCGGCTGCTGCGGCGGTGGAGGTCGTGATGCATTATGATGTTGGTGTCCGATGGCCTCACCATTTATTTGGCCTTCAGAGATGGAGCTCTTATGTGAGGTAGAAGAAGTATTCGACGACAACTTCCGTGGTCGGTTGTTGTCCTTACTACCTTCATTGAGATGCACGAGCTTCTCGTGTCTGACTAGAAGGTCTCTGATATCCATGTAAGCATATATATGTATTGACAAAGCCACGGTGAATTAAGATTCCCAGTTGAGACGAGACATGAAAAGACCAGCAGAGAGTGTGTAAGCAGGAGGGGACAGGAGTTGAAATAGTGTGAATTAGTGAGTGGTGAGTACTGTATATGAGTGACCGGGTGGGACGGGCTGAGAAACGGGGGATATGGATATAGCGTAACTAGAGGATAACGTACCTTCGTCCGAATGTCTTTCCACAGCGATCCCAACCACATGAAAAGGGTTTCTCCTTGGTGTGAGTGCGCTCATGACGCTGCACGTGTTCGACACGTCTATATATCGGAGAACCTGGTCAGCATACAAACTCCTGAGAACTGGATGAGCATGAAAGACGACGAACCTGAACCGTTTGCTACAGTACTTGCAGGGGAGAGTCTTGGGCTTTGGCTGGCGAACTTCGGTCGGCTCGGGGCCTACGAGCGGAGGAGGAGGACCAGGAAGAGGACGAGGAGGGCCCTCCATGGACTGAATCGCAAGCATCGTGAAGGTATGCGCTGAGAGAGCAGGTCCTTGAGCGGGTTCCACGTTTAATGCTTGATATCGATTGAAGTGTGGGGTGAGAAGAATCAAGGAGATATAGTAGAGATAGAGAGGAAAAGAAGGAACAAGGCAAGCAAGACAGATTTGGAGCTGGGGAGATAGATGCAGGCAGATTGCGGGGTGCGTTAAGGGTAGAGCATGGCATGTGGAGGAGGAAACAGACGGTGGCCCGTGAACTGCGAGAAGGAGGGTTGGTTTGGTTTGCTTGCCGCGGGAAAGACGGGGATGGGATGGGGGGGTTGATGGGGTGG
>JABCKB010000798.1:0-22839 GCA_013184455.1 Fusarium continuum | reverse complement strand
CCTCGCGGTCGTCGCTTCGAAGATAAAGACGAGAAGAAGGTTTGCCCCTCCAATCCCCTCTCCCCTTAGCAATTTGACTAACCACTACGCTCTCCCCCCCCCAGGCCCACAAGCAAGCCGTCAAGGAAGCTAAGCGCGAGAAGCGCAAGGACAAGATGCCCAAGCACCTCAAGAAGAAAATAGTCGCCAGCTCCTCTCGCCGTAAGAAGTAAACCTGGCCGACCTGGCGATTCTTAGGGCTTTTCGCCCCATTCCGGGCGCGGGACCGTTGCGTCCAGACGCAGGGACCAGAATGGGATCACACCTCTCATAAGTCCTTCGGCCGAAGGAGGAATAACTGCAAAGCTTATATGAATCCCCCATTTGCCCCTTTCTGCAATCGAATGATGAAGACCTTGATTCGTCGCCCCGGATGAGCCTCCGGCCGAGACGGTTTAGCATTCCCCTTGTGGGGTCTACATAACCTCCGGTGTGGCTCCCGTGGTGCGATCTGAACGCTCCTCGCGGTGCGTTTTGAACGATCAAAGAGAGCTCTGACGATTTTTTGCCTTGCCTTACTTGGCAGAAAGATGTGGGCGGGTTTAGTACGGGACCGGTCTAGCAAGTCGTTGACAGCTCCGGATGAGGCTCGTCAGTTTGAAGCTTGGAGGGTTCGGTCCAGCTTTTAGATCCTTGGCAACGAATGACACGAGTTGAGCACACCAGGAAAAAAAAAGAGAGAATATCGACTTGAATATTATGTATGAACTGTCTGATGTGTCGCTCAATTTTGATACGGGCACTTAGATAATACAAAGTCGAGTGCCCTCCTGAAGGCCGTCCGCACCATGCCGGTTACATCTTGTAAACATACAGTCTTCCCATATATCCACTGCTCGAAACATATCAAATTATCGGGCCCCACAGCGCGAGGCTCTCTGATGAAACCTCCGGGCGGAGGATGCTATAACAGGACTGGTATACCTACTTACTCCATCTGTCAAAAGTAAAACTGTTGCTGAGGCTGTCCCGGTGGCGGCTGGGCCAGGAAGTCAAAGTTTAAAGAGTCCATTCCCGTGTTCCACGGGTCCGGCGATTCTGTGGCGAGTTAGTTCTGGGCTGCCAAGAGAATGTGACAGACGAAAGGCGAGAAGAAAGTGACATACCGCCCCAGATCGATTCGTAGAGGTCCATGGGAGCCATGTACTGCGTAGGATCAACGTTCATGGCATTCATGCTGTCGAGATTCAGGTTTCCGTTGGCCTGCATCTGTTGACCATACGGGAGTCTAATGGAGTCATTTTTAGAAACAGTTACATCAGGAGAGAAACAAGATACCAACCCAGCAAAGTCTTGAATCGATGCGCCTCCGTTTTGCATCTCAGCCATGGCGAGAGCAGCGTCTTCTCGAGGGTCGGCGCTCTGGGAGACGTTGCGAAACATTTGATTGCCATTCCCGGGGAGCTGGGCCGCGTTCCCAAAGGGAAATTGGGGCGTCCGGCTCCCACTGCCGGCGACAGAGGCGTCACCCTCTTTCTTGAGGTGTGATGGGACAATGGAGCCATGGTCATAGATGTTCTTGAGGGCCGTCAGAGCTCGGTAGAGGGGCCCGGAAAGCTCAATATCCTTGTCCGTGGTCATGACATGGGGCTCGGGGGAGCTAACATCCTTGGCCGCGGTAGCAGACAGGGCAGCGATGAGGTCGCCCTGCAACTGCCGAACCTCTGGGTCCGTCTTTGTCTCACAAAGTATGCCTAGCAGCAAGGCCGATGATAGGCCATGATATGTGAATGCCCAGCTTCTTGTGGGGATGGAGGATAGCTGGTGCATAGCCAGAAACATTCGGACGGTTTCGGTTAGGTTGTCTTTGCAGCGATCCGCTAGTGTCTTTCGCTGCTCCGGCTCGAACTCGCTGTCTTTACGGAGTGCTGGACGACACGCAACTGAGATGACAAATGAGGTATGGAGACGGATGGCATAGTGCTGTAGTCGGTCGAGGGCAGTCTTGCAGCTCTCTTTAATTCGTAACTGTGGTGAGGTGCGGCTTCGAAGGGTCTCTACTGCTTCACAATCTTCGATAATTTGAGCGTACGACGCACTCATCATGTCGTCTGGGTTTAAGCGACGAGAAATGATTTCCATGAGATGATACATGGTTTCGAGGTATGAGTAGTTGCCATTCGGGGTAGGCGACATTACAGGGATGGGACAGCAGGGGAAGTTGGTCACTGGAGATCTAACAGATCGTTAGAGGTGAACCATCAACTCGCAATACGCAATACTCACCTGTCAAAAGAAAGCGACGTCAAGGTATCGTGCCAAACACAGCTCCACCATAACCTCCTTCGAATCATTTCTTTCGATTGCGTATTCGAAGGTGTGCAGTCACGACTTTCGTTGCGCGGCGCCCTATGTAGTCCAAGAGATTGAGCAAGCCGGCAAGTCAACCCCATCAGCGCCCATGACGCTTCAGCCTTCATGTCATTCAGAAGAACAAAGCATGTGAGAAGAAGCGCTTGAATTGAGTCAAACGAAGGTCTACGATACGTCAGTCAGGGTTCTGCACCCAAAGTTGAGATGCAGAATTCAGTTTACCGAAGAAGAAAATTTCCAAGTCGGAGGAAGTGAAACGATATCTGGATGTATCGCTGAGAGTCTCGGGTGCGGATGTGGTAGGGAGATTCATGGTATTGTGAGCCAACAGCCAAGACGGCAAAGAGAATTGCCAGCCATGACGCTGTGACGGGTTTAGTGGATTTGATGCCGTTGGTCGCGTTCCGTGAGCGATCCTCGAGATAAATCATCAGTTTGCTCTCAAGGTCGTCAATGTCCATCACAAATCCCCAAAAAGGCTGCGGTATTTCCTTGTACGCTCGGAACAACCTGAATAGCTCGTCAGCTTACAGTCCCGACGCAGCCGTAGCCATTGTCAGAGACGCGTTACTTACTTCATGACCTCACGGTCGGACGGTAATTCATTGGAGATATCCTGTGTCAGCTTTTGAAGGTGATGCGACGACATGAGCGGGAATGGCGCCGATGTGTCCAAACCGAGGATCGACCGCATGTCTTGTCGAATGTCAAGGCCCTCGCCACCTTTGTGAACTGGTGAAGACTGCTCGCGCAGCAAAGCAGGAATACTGTTCTGCCCGAGATAACGGTCTGCAGCAACTTCTGGCTCATCAATGCTTGCTGTGGTGTTTGTTAGTCTGGTGAGCGCATGGCCGAGGATATCTAATAATAAAAAAGACACTCACCAAAGGTGCGCGGCCAACTGTCCTGGCGCTCAACCTTGCTCACAACTTCGTCGTGGGGCACTTCTGAGAAGGAGTGCGTTCTCTTGCGATTGGCGTTGCTCTGGCTAGATTCTGAAGGGGCAGCCGAACCCGACAGCTTTGTGGTCGATGAGCGATTGGGTTTATAGGAACATAGCCGAGGATGCTCCCTCTTGACGCAGTTTTCACACGGTTGCTTGTTGTCACATTTGACTTTGCGCTGGCGACAAGGCCAACAGGCGGTACCTGAGATGATGATGAGCGACCGAGTTTCCAAACTGAGGCTATTCGCAACATGACCATCTCTTACCGTAGCGAACCTTACGATGAGAATGTATGATTCGATTGGCCTCCTCCGGGGTCAAATCATCAATCGCTACCCGCTCCTCTGGACTGGGGTTTTCAGCCATGGTTAAGCGGGTTATGGGCTCAAGGTCGAGCCGTGGAGCCAAACAAAAGTCGCGATATCAATGGTGAGGTGATGTTATGATTGCAGATGAGGGTTTACGAATGCCGAATTCCGAGAGTCTCCCATGCGATAGCGGGCGAGGAGGGGAAGGAGTGGTGGTGTTGGCGGGGCCGGTTCGGCTTTCAAATTCAAATTGGCGTTAGTTCTGCAGAGTACGGAGTACAGTGGTAATAACAAAGAATGGAAGGGAAGGAACGACTTGGCGGCTGATCTTTTGATCTTCTTTTGGTTGGTTAGACTGGGGGGAGGGGCTTGGGAAGGCACGAGACCAGTCGGCGGCACGGTGTGAGAACCGACCTCCCGACCCGAGGCCACCGGATAAATAGAGGCCGTATCCCGCAAAGCCACAAGCTGGATGAGATGAAGATGCCTCAATGGAAGGAGAGGCAAAGGGACAAGAGAGAAGAGACATCAGTGATTGCAATGAATATTTGTTTTCATCATGGTCAGCTATTTACTCTTACTCTTTGACCCTTATCAAAAGAACCCACACTAAGTCTAATGAACGAATCGTTTACTTGCCATCATGTTTTATTCCTTGTTGTGTTATTTTGCGTTTTCTTTGCCTACTACGCGCGGGGGTTACCCATTCACTGCCTGCACCACTTTCCAACCTCTGGTGTGCGCCATAATTCCCGGTCCAATCACCATCTTTTTGTGATAACGCAATTGTTCTTGCGTTGCCTTGCATTGGACTCGGCTGGTTTCTTGGGGCTGCGACTATTTACTTACTGATTGATTGATTTATTGATTGATTGATTGCTGCAGGGGTGGCCGAGCCTCACCACAGCAGCTGGAGATCTCTCTAATATCGCTCGTTTGATGCGCCGCACTGACAACTAACTCAACTGACCTAACCTAGGCTAGGCTCGCAAACACAGAACCCTCAATCGTTGAAACGCCGCGACCGTTGAACTTGCTTTCGCTTTGACTTTTGGCTTGCTGCGGGCGCCGGTCGCCATGTCAGCCCTCCTCACCTCTCCGAGAAAGCAACAAGCCAAAGACGAGCTCGATCGCACAATTCGATCCCTCAGCTCTGATTTCCAGCTTCAGCTCCAGATTCCCGACCCGACTTTGTCGCCCAGTAAGCGCCGGCTGCAGCGTCGCACCGAGGACGAGGAACGATGCGATGCTATCTACCGTCGCGCCCACTTCCTCAAGTTCAAGGACCCGAACCGGCTCGCGATATGCCTTACGCGCTTCCGTGAGCAAGCCGATGACCATCTCAAGAATTGGATCCGAAAGCCCCGCGCTGACCCTGACACGACCCCGATCAACACTTTCGACGACCCACATCGTCGTCGTACCCGCTTGACGCCCCAGGAACAGGCCGGTCTTCAGGCGTTTCTGCTGCGATTACTCCAGGATGATAATATCGCGAACCACCCGCGCTCAAGGTATTCGAAGCGCAGGTCTGATGAATTTCCAGATCCCAGTTCAAAGCGATCTAGAAATTCTTTTGAGGGCTCTCCCGCATGCGATAGCATTGATGACATCCCAGTTAGATCTAGAGCCGTCGCCTCAAGTAGCCGCGTGTCAACGGGACGGCCCGCTCGCGCCGCAGGTGCAGGTACAGGTACAGGTACTGGTGCAGCTTCATTCTCCAATGGCGTCTCCAGTGCCACCACCTCATTTACAAACACACAACCGGTGTCTTTTGACGCTAGATCTTTCAGTTCTAGCAAAGCTTCACTGGCCCCAACTGTTTTCTCCACGACTACAAACGACTACGCGCCTAGTACTCAAGCAACCGTCTTAACGAATCCTTCCTTCAAAGACCCTCACACCTCCTTCAAGGCCACTCAGCCCTCTTTCAGAGGTCCCCCAAATTCTTCCAAGGACATCCAGGTCCCATTCTCTCAGAGAATACGAGAATTTGAATACAAGCCACCAAGCGAGGTCCGCCGCAATGTCGCTGATCCAGTCAAACCACCTTCGATTCGCCAGTATGAGTATCAAATACCGCCAGAGCCTGTCGATGAGCCTATGCTCCCAGCTCTGGCAATGCCGGAGTCACCTGTACGAACTCAACCATTTGATACAAGACGAAGAGAGACAATTCGATCCAGCAGCCCTGCCACGGCCTACTCCAGCCTCCCAGAAATGAACGAGCTAGACTCACTGCTTCTTGATGCTCCAGCTTTTGCTCCAGAACCACCTTCATGTACCCTAACAGATCGCTTACGGAATATCTGGCCAAAGTTTCCCATCCCTGGTTTAAACCAGGCACCCTTGATCATATTATGGGAACTTACCCGTGCCGCACTTCATTGCCGTGTGGACTTGTCTCAATGGGACCTTGAGTACAAGCCTAACGACACTTGGCATGACCAGACCAAGTTCCGAGGTCGAATCTTCAATCACCGACTTTTTGTTGGTCAGGGCCTACCTCCAGCTTGCGACCGCGCCGTTTGGGATGCTGCCTTTGAGTCCTTCGTTTCACAAGACAAGACTGTTGTCCTTGCCGCAGAATTTGTCTGCAATACGGATGACTCCGGCCCGTTGTACCGACTCAAGCTTCAAGCCCCTCGCCTCGAGCTTGGTCATCGACTAGCCCGTCGCTTTGGTGCGGACCGTTTCATGGAAATCATCATGCCGTCTCCCACTTCCAGAGAAGCTCCCGACATAATCAAGCAAGACGAGCAAGGTGCGGCTAAAGTCATCAAATGGTTGACAGACAGTCCTCATTACTTTGTCGGTCGCTCATGGGCACCCTTCTTCACTCGCGAAGCCAAAAAGACAGTGAAGGATACTCGCCCTCCCTACAAGTCGATTACTATCATGCAGGAGCGTGTTTACTTCTTTGCGACAGATGGTATCAACTTTCGTCTTCCCGAAGACCAATTTCCTCGGCTGGAAGAAGCAACGTCTTTGGGACACCGCACAAAGATGCGACGTTGCGATCTCTTGAACTGGGCTATCAATGTCCAAGGAAACGCTTCGCAGCCCGTACCAAAGCTGTTCTCACGACTTGCCCTTAGTGAGTTTCTGGACATCCCTTTTTTGCAGTTGACTAACCTCCAGGTCCAGGCCTCAGCAAAACTTGTCCTACCGTCGTCCTTGAACCTCACCAGTTTCGACATCGCGAGACTATGCTAGGCTTTCACAAGTACATGGGCCTTAAGGACAAGAATGAACAGAAGGATATGGGTGACGGTATTGGTAGAATGTCTCGGAGCCTTGCACGCAAAGTCGCAACCCACCTGGGCCTTTTGGAAGCTCCATGTGCATTTCAAGCTCGTATCGGCAGTGCAAAAGGGATGTGGATTGTCGATGTCGACGATGATGGACTGGACGACAACGACTGGATTGAAACGTATCCCTCCCAGCGAAAGTGGAACTGCGACTTCCATGATGTTCATCACCGTACGTTTGAAGTTCGAGAATGGTCTAGGGAGTTGAGGCCTGCAGCGCTCAACACGCAGTTCATCCCGGTCTTAGAGGCACAGGCTCCTGTGCCCAATCGGATGCGGGATGTTATAGCCCATCATTTGGCTAACGGTCTCCGAGAGGAGATTGGAGGTCAGCTCGCTGCCATGACACATCCTACTAACCTTCGTGGCTGGACCCATCGAGGGTTTGATCGATCGACTTTGGGCCATGTCCCATTCACGGGTGGTTTGCCAGATCGAGAGGAAGATACCATCTCATACATGCTTGATGCTGGCTTTGATGCCACCAAGTGTCGCTTCCTGAGAGATATCGTGTGGAATAGCCAGAAGAGACAAGCAGAACTGCTCAAGTCGAAGATGAACATCAAGATTCCCCGATCAACCTATGCGTTTATGGTAGTGGACTTTACTGGCACATTAGAAGAAGGCGAAGTACAACTTGCGTTCTCTTCCAAGTTCCAAGCCGATGGCGAGTCGGACACATTGCTGGATGGCATCGACATTCTCGTCGCACGAGCGCCAGCCCATTTCGTCAGCGACATACAAAAAGTCAAAGCCGTTTTCCGACCGAATCTGAAACGCTTAAAGGATGTCATTGTTTTCTCATCCAAGGGCAAATCCCCGCTCGCCGACATGCTCTCCGGCGGTGACTACGATGGCGATCAGGCTTGGATCTGCTGGGATACCGACATTGTCGCCAATTTCACCAATGCTGCAAAGCCCATCGAACCAGATCTGGTCGGACAAGGTTACCTCCAAAAATCCAATCCAAGCTTCCAGTCAATTCTCAGCACGAGTCTGGATGTCGAAAGCGCCTGCACTGACTTTATACGCTCGGCAACTTCATTCAATATGCAGCAAGGCTACTTGGGTATAGCTACCAATTTTAAAGCAAAGCTCTGTTACTTCGAGCGGGGGGTCAACAGTGAGCGAGCTATTGCTTTGAGTACGTTGGTCAGTCTTCTTGTGGACCAAGCCAAGCAAGGTCTGTTATTCAGCCGTGAGGACTATGATAGGCTGAAGCGCGATATGAATATGCGAGGCAAAGATCCAGAATATGAGAATGAGAGAAGTTCTCGATACATCAATAAAGATGGCTTCATTCACATCCTCGACTTTCTCAAGTTCATCGTTGCTGAGAATACGATTGAAGGGGTGCTGAAGCAATTCTACGACGCCCTTCATGGAGATGGTGTCCCGGTTCAAGCATGGGACAAGGATCTTGCTCGTCTCTGGGGCGATTTCGAGAGTCAAAAGAACGATTCTAGGATTATTGGCAGACTTATGACTGGACTTCGTGCGCAGGTTTCGGATATCATCAACGAGTGGAAGCGTACAATGTCTGGTGGCAAAAATGACAGCCCGAACAACGAGTTTGCTGTAAAGGTCAAGGAACTCCACCAAAAGTGGTCTTCGTATCAGCCATCGCCTGAACTACTGGCTTCGAGACAGGTTAAGCCTCTCCTTGATTCCTGGAACGGAGACCCAGCCTTGAGCAAGTGGGAGCTGCTCAAGGCATCAACAATGTTCAAGCTGGGCTACGAAACGGCATATGCCATGGTCTGGCGCCTTTCAGGACAGCAGCTTGCATGGATGAAGGCCATGATGTCGCGCGGAACATCAGACGTTAGCGCTGTGGCTGTGACGGCAGAGATGTGGAGTATCCTCCGACCAGACAATAAGCGCATTGCTGCGCTCAACGCAAGAAGACAGATTGGACATGATAACGAGAGTCTTGCTGCTCTAGAAGAGGTCACTGAATATGATGAGAACGGGACGCAGATCGACGATGCCTAGAGGCGCATCGACTCGGACAGTTCGACACTCTCCAATGCAGGGTCTTTTAGGAGTAGGGGCTCTTGACTAGACGACGAAGATGATGGAGAGGTTGGATGGAGAGACGGCGGAAGTATAGGGATTTGGACATGGTGGTCCGCGCCGCGTGGTGCAAGTCTTGAAACTATTTTTTCAGGCCGAGACGAAGAGGCTTGGTCACATCTCAGACGCATCGGGCGTTGGATACGGGGCTTTGTATTTGCTTGGACTTGTTGGTTGATACCCTGGTGTGTTATAATGCATATATTCTCAGCTCTGGTGCCTCACTGTGACCACGATGTATTGTTGTTGTACACGTCTTGATCAAGAAGGGACTATGAGGTTGACAAAGGGAAGATACATTACAATGAGATCTAAGAATCTAATGACTAACGCTATACAGGTATTCATCAAGATCGTAAACATTAACCTTCCGAACGTTGTTTGTCGTTATTAGGAACCATAATTCATTACACACGTCAATGTCCTCAAAAGAGACAAGCACTCCACATGAGCCGCCGTCTCTTCATACGAATTGCTTGAACAATCCATACCAGTACCCTTTCTCCCAGTGGCACCCTCCTTGTGATTTTAAGGTGCTACTATCAGGATTCGGAACAGACTCGTTCGACGCACTGGTCTCTGATGCATTGTCATCAACATCTTGAGCCTTGATGGACGACAGAAAGCTAAGCACAGAGTCCATCAGACCATCGAGCATAACGTCAGCGGGCTGCATCTCGTCGTGACTATCTCCATAAGGGAAGATTAGTGTCAACTTCCGCTCCATGTCAGAAGCAATATCCGGATTGATGGTCACGATGGAACCGAGCATGTCGACGAGCATGTGAGCGACACGAGACAAGGCTCTGCCTCCTGATGCGCTTCCAACAGTCTCGACGTAGTCTTTTATGCTCTCATATATCTCGTGGGTGATGATATAGAGATGGTTGACAAGTTCTTGGCGCTCTTGTTGAGTCAGGTCCATGCTCGGTGTGTTTTGAAGACCGGAGACTGTTCTGGAGAGTATAGCCCGGATGTTGTTCATCTTGTTCGCTGATGCTTTTGCAGCTTGGTTCTTTGGCTCATTTCCATTTCTTGCTGCTTCTAATACATAGTCTAAGAGGTGTTAGCTGACGTGTCTTGGTAAAAGGATCAGGGCGGTCTTACGGATGTTGCCACACTGGGCCTTGATTTTGTCGGCAACACTGTTCACTACGTTGACCAGGTCCTCCGAATTGTCGATTGTGTGCCTGAGACTACCATGGCGAGCTTGAGAACCCTTTCTCGAGCTTGGTGCGTCGGGTTGGACAGTGACGTCTACGCGATGGATAGCGTTGGCGCGTATTTGAGAGGTGATGCTCCTTTCACCCACTGGAGCGGCCAAGACACAGCTGACGAATGCCAATGCGAAAAGTACTGCGACCTTCATGGCTGATAGGGTGAAGAGATGAGAAAGAGACAAGTCAGGTCGTGGTGATTTGTGAGCTGACCTTGTTGCTCAGCCTAGGATATCACAACTCTTATAGCTAATCGCAAACAAACTTCGGTCCAAGACTCAACCGCCGACGGTGTCTTGGGCCATCATTATCAAAAGCTGATCCTCTCCAAACACAGTTTCACAATACCGCCGATACCATAACGGCATCTTAATTCCATCCAATGTCAATGCCAAGACAGATACCGATCTGCAAGTTTCTGCACCAAGAGGTGTGGTTAGCATTCCCCCCGCGTACAGGTCGTTTGCGGACACGCTTGGTTTGGGGTGTTGGGTTTCGGCGTGAAGAATGTTTGATCTACAGAGCTTGCAGTTAAGATTTTGTGGCTGTGGGTTAGGGATGGCGACGCAGTTAGATCTGAACTTGAGAGGAGGCCAGATTACCTGTGGATAGCGGTATTAGCAATTGGTCAAATACGAGACTTGGATCTACTGTGATGTTACAATCTTTAACCCAGCCCTGCGTGTTGTGGCCGCAAAATGCCCGCTATCCGCCGCCAAGAGGCACCACGTCTCCCTATGGCAGCAGCATTTAAACGTCTTTGCGCATTCCCGTCAGATCATATCACTAGGCACCCGTTGAAGTGTAGCCAATCTAGAGAAACTGCCGGATCTGGGCACAAGAAGACCGACAAGCTTCCACCTCCAGCCAGCCACAATTCCTGAGCGAGCACCCTTGACACACTCAGCGTTGTTTCAACCTTTTTATGTTCGGCCGCGATACTTTTGCTGCATCAAGAATCTCGGAACTTTCGGCACCATTTGATCAGCCAGTTCCTCGTTGGGTATGAGGCGTCATCAGGTACGCTGCTCTGGGAATGGTGAAGCCATGTCCCTCGGGTGCCTTGCGGTAGTGTGACAAGCCATCAACTGTCAGTTACAGATAGGGCTTGGATTGGCCCGATGACGGCTTTGTGTTAAAATAGGCATTGCAATAAGCAAAAGCAGGTTTCGCGTCCTGATCATATAAGTAATTCTGGATGAGTTGGTGATGGTTTAGATTAAGGTGCCACTCGGGGGAAACATCCTGATAACCATGAGGGTCAGGTTATCTGATTAGAAGAGCATTCGGCAAGTTACTGCCACTTATCTGATGTAAGGTTCTTTGCACCAGTGGCAGAATTTACTACATGTGTAAGTAGCAGGACCGCCGCTTACATTTCAACACACAAGCAAAGATCCATGTCCTGCTGGTAGCATGGTTTGCTTAAACACCACTCTCGATATCACCCCAGCCAACTTCGCCCTCGATATAGAACAGCAGAAGATGTACCACGTCAAGGGTGTTCTCCTCGAACATCTCCCCAACTTCTTCTATCCTCCATCTTAGAGAACGCCCCACGGATATGATGAAAGGACATCGTCAACCAAGCAATCCAAGCAACCCATGTCATCGACGATAACAATATTCTCAACACCGATGTACTCACTGAGAACTTTACGGTCGTCCCTACAGGGCAAGACAGGCATCGCGTCCACATGGTTGACTTTGGTCAGTGTATGTTTCGCGGGGAGGATGACTGGATAGATACTGAGCACATCTCGGGGGCGGCATTTAAATTTCTAACTCTGTCCATGAGAATAGTCGTCTATTAGAATGCAGTTATTTACGCAACATTAAAGAGGTACACACAAATTCCCGGCATGAATGACGCCTCATAAAGGTGGATCGTCAGTCCGATATCACCCACGTCGATCCATATCCAGCTGTTCCAAGTAACAGTAACACACATAAAGAAGGCCAACGCGCCAGTCCGTTCTAATGCCCATATCCGGTCTAATGGTCAAACTCATGTCTACCTCGTCGTCGCAGCCGTTTCGTCTTTATAAAAAGGCTTGCGCCCGTACACCACCGTCCTGTTCAGTGTTAGTCAGATCCAACAACCGCGCCTCTAACACGAGCACCACTCACGTCTCAATCCAGCCACAGTTGCTCTTGTTTCTTATCTCCTGGCGGTACAGCCCAAGCAATACCTCAACCTCCTCCCTGTACCATCCCAGAAGATCCATCAGCAGCAAATTGACATATCCCTCTATGCTCTGCTCAAGTGCCATATGGAACAGACGACCGGCCTGCTTCAGGTTCCGATCTTCTGGCCAGCTGTGGATGGGCGCCTTGATCTTTTTTTCCACGATATCGACAAAACCCGCGGCCTCGAGATTATCGCGCATCGTGTGTCCTCTGCAAACGCCAAAGGAGCGACCCATCTTCTCTCCGCCCCGGTAAAACAGCTCGGCCCATCGGTTGAAGACGTGGATGGGGGAGAGATGAATGTGATCCGACTGGATCCTGACGTCCATCTCGAGATCTTGAATCCAACCGCCCGGCGCTAGGTGAGCGAAGGCCTTCTTGTAGAGATCCACCCAGTCGGGAATACTGCCGTACATGGCGCGGATGTGGATAAAGTCGAAGTAATCCTTAGGCCATGTCCAATCAAGAAGGCAATCTTCGATGATGAACTTGACATTGGGAGGCACGAAATCTGGCTGGATAGGACTGAGGTCAATGCCTGTGATCTCAGCCTCGGGGTAGTCGTCGCCAAAGGCGATTGCCCAGATACCAGTCCCCGTGCCGACATCCAGAACACGTCTGGGATGGTCTCCTATAGGCGCAAGAAACAATCGGTTGTCGAGGGTCAGAAGCAGCGCATGATGTGTGAGGTCAAGACCTTCATTCTGCTGCTCATCGTTAGGCGCCCAATACTCAGTTGATTGGATGTTCTCATACGTGCGACCGTAAAATGTGCGGTAGTCGAGAACACTGCTTGAGATGGATACCGTCGTGGACGAGAGAGTGCCGGCAGTTGAGTCATTATCTAGAGAATCTTGGTCGTCATGGTCAACCGCGGCATCCTCCGGGATCCGCGCTCGAGGAGTTTCCGGGTCAGGTGAAGGAGATCTCGGGTGAGTTTCTGAAGGTGCATCTGAACGGGTCCTTCTAGAAGACGAGGGCGACTCTGAAGCTGTTGGTTGTGGCCTTGGCGGTGAATTCGAGGGAGACTTGACAGGGGTCGCTGAAGGTGATCCAGCAGGTGACTTTGATCGACATGTTGCGGGCGTCTTGGGAGGTGATTTCCGTGACGACATGGTGCTGGTGGCTTGCATACCGCACGGATTCTGCCGGCTGATGAAGGAGGAAGAACCTGAGGGAGTCAGAAAAGTGACAAAAGGAGAAGTGGGCGCGGTTGGTTATTAGGTATAGATCCAGCCCACCTAGACGACAACGACCAACAAGCACTGTGAGCAATGCAAGCTAACTACCGTAAAGCGGTAACTTACCGGGTTTAACCAACGGGAAGGTAGAACAGCAATGATCGTCTCTGCTTCGGCACATCCCCCGCGGAAAATAACCAGGGTGTCAGGCCTGATATTGTGAGACAAGGATGATGTGTCTCTTTCTTCAGGGCACCTTGACTGTTGTTCAGTTGCATGTATGTTTTGTGACAGCCTGACGAAATCAGTCAGCATTGAAGACTTCGCTTAGGAAAAAGATGATATGTAATAGTGTTGGGTTGAAGAGGTTCTATGCATCATGTTGTTGGTTAGACAGGAATAGACTTTTAGTTCCTGAGCAGCTGGCCATCTGACCTATTAGTACCTAGACTATACATGCAATGCTTTAAAACGTTATTTCCCTTGCTCTTGGTTAATTCCGGTTAAGCCTCATGGGCGGAATTGTCTCCGAGACATTTTGACTCGTCAGTAGGCTCTGAGGCTGGGCAGACAAGCAGCAAGTGGAAGCCCCAAAGAGGCAACGTGATTGAGACCTTTCTCGGAGCCAGGTCTAGGCGCTAATTCGCGGCCTCGTCTAATGAGTCTTTTTACTCGCTCAATCGCTGGAGCTGAAAGAACAAGGACGATTCACGATACACTCCGCGGAATCAAGAGTGCTAGTCCCGCTGCTAATGTGCAGCATTGGGGGCCATCCAGCCTTGTTTGTGGAGTTGGTATGCTTGGCATGAATGCTCCATTCGTCCGGCCACATATCGAAAAGCCATCAACTGTCATGGCTACGTATGCTGAAGCGAGCTAAACGAAGCTAAACGAGCAGAGCTCAATGAACGAGAGGCGCCAGGTATCACCATGCGAAGCAAAAAAGGCGGTAGCGTTCTGAAAGGTAGACGCGCCCAGTGTGGGTGCACAAGCTGTCTACCTGGTCTACCTAGCTGTCTTCAAGCCCGCCACGTAGACATTTCATCACCAGTTTTTTTTTATTCCCATGGAGAGCAGTTTTGTCTAACCGAGGTGGAAAGATTGGCGTACCAAAGGAAGAAAGGAAGAGCGAACTAACTGAAATAATGATTGTCCGAGGTTAGTAAAGTGAGTACTTTTGATTAAAACCCACAAGAGTAAAGAAAGGGCTGCGATAACAACTAGCAGGAATCGACCCCGACGAATTCTGAAGTCTCAATGGCTAGTAACTAGAAGTACTAGAAAGCGAAGTGCAACGGGCGACAGATCCACCGAAGACGCCGGACAGCCAAGGTCCGATAGCACCGTTAAACCCCGGCTCCGGGCCGTGTCGGTTGCCTAATTGGGTATTAAGCTGAGAGCAGCTCCAATGCGAGTTGTTTTGATCCACGTCAGACAATTCAATAGAAGAATCAAAGGACTCTGACTATGGGCAATTTAATCAGGTCAGTTTACGGGTATTATTGGAAGAGTCGCAGGGCAATAATTCCTTTGTCAGGTTCAGTAATAATCCAACCCATCGAGCCATTGTAGATGCTCGGCTGGCTCCCTCCGTTCAATCTTTTCCAGTCTCAACATGTTAACAATCAAGATCAAGTTCGTCTTTACAACATTTCTCACTTAACAGGACAGGACGGGAGTTCCTCAAATATCTCACAGTTGAATACCCCCACAGGAGGCTACCCATAAATAATATCTACATCAATGAATAAATCGTCCCCCAAACCACGCACAAACACCCCCCAAATTCTTTTTACAAAAAGATTATCGGCATCGTTAACTCGCACTCAAGGAGTGCAAACGAGCACATCGACGGTAACGGTAGCAACGGTAACGAACAAAGTCACCTTGTTGCTGCCGGCGTTGCTTGGCTTGGGGTCGGATCCAGATGAGCCGTACCCGTTGGAAGCACTGCTACCAGTGGGCTTAGACACTGCGACATTGTTAGTGGCGGCGGAGATACCAGCGGCCTCCTGGGTAGGGGAGGATATGTTCTCGTTCTCTTACTCATCAGCGTAGTCGCCCTCCACCTCATCGGCAGGGCAGTCCTCATCGTCAGCACCGTCGACGGGTGCTTCCTCCTCATCGTCGCAGTTCTCATCCTCATCGGCGGGGAGGGGCTCCTCGTCCTCATCACAGTCCTCGTCCGCATCATCGGCGACAGGGGCGGTGGTGGCAGCAGGGGCCTCGTTCACAGCAGTGGTGGCATCGTCAGCGACAGGGCCGAGGGAAGTGGTAACGGCAACGGCCTGGAGGGTGGTGGGAACGGGCTTCTCAGCAGCAGGGGCAGAGGTGACGGCGGGGGCAGAAGCAGCGGAAGATGGCTTGGTAGAGCCGGAGCCGGAGCCGGAGCCGGAACCAGAGCCACCGACGACGAAATCAACGCAAGACTCGTATGTCTGGTTGATATCGGGAGCATCCCAGAACCACTGGAGAACGCAGTCACCAGCCTTGGTGCACTCACCGCCGAGGCTCTCGGGGAGAGTGACGCTGAAGGCAGAGTTGTTGGCCTGGACACCAGCGTTGGCGGCGTAGTTGTCAAACTCAATCAGCGGGGTGCCAATGATGGAGTCAGTGGAGGTCTTGACGACCGAGACGTTGGCGTAGCCAGTGTGGGGAGCAGCGATGTTGATGTCGAAGTCGATCTTCTCACCCAGCGAGTACTTCTGGACGTTGTTCTTGTTGTCGTCGAACAGGAAGCCCTTGCACAGCCACAGTCTGCAGCTGGCGGCGTCAAAGTCAGAGCCGACGACCTGCTTGATGCCCTGGACGTTGCCGTTGATGTCGGCGGTCTGCTGGTTCCATGGCTGGTCACCACAGGCGGCCTTGTAGGCGTTGCCGGGCTTGCGAGGAGGAGGAGAGCGGATGAAGCCGTGGGCGGCGACGAGGGGGAGGAGGGTGACGAGAGCGGCGGCGCACTTCATTTTTGCGGTTGTAGATAGACTGGGTAGTAATTTATGAAGTTGTCGTGTGTATAGGGAGTCTCTAGGACCAGATTGTGTGTGTTTTTTAAAGAGCGGTAGTTGTTTGGTTTGGTAGTATAAAAAAGGTAGCTGAATTGAACGGCCGTCAAGGCTCGAAACGAAAGTGAAGATTGGAATGAAAGTGATGTACAAAGGTACAAGAAATGAATGGCGAATCTGGTCCTTCGAGGTCCGTGAAAAGAAAAGAGGCTGAGGAAGTAAGAGAGGAGAACAGGATCGGGTAGAGGACGTGAAGGGCAAGTCGATATATACTCGAAACCCCCTCGGGGGACGACTTCTACACGGGGTTTAGTTGATGGAGGATCTGATACTCGGCGTCTGAGGCGAGGCGGTGGGCCTGAGCCTGCCTGTCTGGCCCTCCGTAGTCAATCTCGTTGTTGCTTGTCCCCCCGGTCTTTCAACGGGGGCCAGAAGCTGGGACCGGGAGGCGGCGATGGGGTTGATGTTAGGTTGACAAGCGCCGGCGGAGAGGACCGGGGGTGATAGTAGATGTTGAACGGAACTCTCTATCAGCATTGCCGTCAAGTATAGCGGTAGTGAATTGTAAGATGCATGTATAAACACATTGTTTGTTTCTGTAAACCAAACACTCTACGCATCCTATCTCGTCCCGTTTCGTCTACTCTTTCGAAACTGGTAAAACCAAACATCTACAGCTACAGCTACACATGTCGTTCACCTCCTCCCAAGCGAACGTCAAAACCATGCTATGCACCGCTGCCAAGCCCCGACCTCACCGGAATTCGAAGCTCACGCCACGACCAAGACAGCAGATTCGTCCGCGCCTGTCAACCGCCCTGGCTCCCCACTACGTCTGCACCCTCACCCCCTGGTCAGGGCTGTTTGGAGCCAGCGCAAGGGGCACGGCTGTGATTGGTGGAACATCCAGCGGTTGTGTTTGAGCCTCAAGACAAGACAAGACAAAGACGATGGAAAATGGATGAAAGATGTCTTGTGCCGCCGAGAGGTTAATTAGATAGGGGATTTATAGTTCCCGAGGTACAGCAGTAGGCGGTCGCTTGCAGGAGTCGCTATAATACCTATCATATCTATTATTAACACAACAATATGGTATTTCAGTTTATCAGTTAAACCAAACCATCAACAGTCCATAAATATGTTATAGCATTCATTATAATGACATCCCAATACAATAACTCGAACCATAACTTACACCCAAAGCAACAACTGCATCACCATACCATATTACCACATATCCCTGTCCCCCTTCTCTTCCCTCTACCGTAGTGGACCCAAGCCCTGTATCCGTCATCCGACAAACTCTTTTCATCCATGGAAAAACTATCTCATCCCATGTCGCTCCCCAAAAAACTCGAAACCCGTCTCCGACAAAAACAACAGCGCCCTTGTTTCAGGATGAGATGCGCCAAGGCAGGGCACAATGTTTCTTATGTATGCATAACGAACGATAAAACATAATAAAAGTGGTTGTTTTCCCTTCATTTTGTTCCCTGCTTCTGGGTCAAGCCGGAAGACGGCAGAGAATGAATACACGAACCGTGCCAGGCTTGAAGACATGCCATGATAAGTGATTTTCGCATTCACAGACAGTGAGGGTATCGCAGCGAAACAGGGTAGACAATCAACTCGAGACGATCAATAAATTCATTCATACCATCATTAAGCACAACTCATTAATCCACAATGCCTCTTCCAGCAACCACCACAAGCACAGTAGGGTATTTACAATCATCTAGATGGGCTCGTCGCGAGGCTCAATGAGCACTTCGTTGACGGCGACGTGAGGAGGTTGACACACAGCATACACGATAGCGCTGGCAACCTCTTCGGGCTTCAAAACCTCGGCACCTGTGGGCTCACCGTACTTCTTGAGAGCCTCCTGGTCGGTGGACATGCCCAGGAGATCCGTCGCCACATTTCCAGGCTGGACGGCTGTGACCCGAAGACCAGAACCCGCTGTCTCGAGACGCAAGGCCTGGAGCGTCGCCTCGACAAAGAACTTGCTAGCCGAGTAGACACCCAGACCAGGAAACACCTTGCGGCCGGCATCCGAGGAAATAGCGACGATGTGTCCAGCTCCACGCGATAGCATGCCCGGAACTGTTGACGACAGGCAGTGCAAGAGACCCTTGCAGTTGACATCAACTGTGCGCTCCCACTCGTCGGTCTGGTTGTTGGCCATCATGGTAAAGTACATGACACCCGCACAGCTGACAAGGATATCGACAGGGCCGAGCTGCTCAGTGGCCTCCTTCACCAGAGACTCCACCTGGGCCTTGTTCGTGACATCCGTCTTGTGGATCAGCACTTTACCGCCGTAGACACCAATCTTCTTCTTGACGCCTTCCAGAGCTTCAGTGCGGCGAGCCGCCACGGCCACATGTGCGCCCTCCTTGGCAAGGCCAGCAGCTACAGCGGCGCCAATGCCAGAGGAAGCTCCTGTCACGACAGCAACCTTGCCCGCCAGACGACCCTTGCGGACCTTCTTGGCAAAGCCGTTAACTTGCTCGCGTCGGGGAGGTCGAGACAGCCAACCGCGGGCATAAAAGTGTCGCATGTAAATCTCGAGAAGACCATCGTTCATCTTGGGACGGGGGACGTTGTACTTGTCAAGCGTAGGCTGTGTCTTGCCATCCTTGAGCACAATAACTGACTTGAGGACTTCCACGCTGGGCATGCCACCACGCAGAATGTCGACTGTGAAGGGGTCGTCTCCGGTCTTTCTGTTACCTCGCTTCTCCCACCACAGAGAAACCCACTCGTCCCATGGTAGGGGCTCAGTGGGGTAGCCCAGCTTGGCCAGAGATGCATACAGGTCTTGAGAGGGAACAGGAGCAGGGTCGCCCAGATGGTACAGGGTCTGCTCAGTGTCGTCGGTGTGGTTGGCGAGAGTGACGATGGCATTGCTGACAAAGTCAACAGGAGTCATCTCCAAATACCAGCCATCGACTTTGGGAGCACGGCCGAGCTGAAGGGACTCGACCAAAATGGCGTTGATCAAATCCCAGGCGTTGGTTGAGCCAGAGATGCTGTGGCCGGTGATGGTTCCGGGACGGTAAACCCGCACGGGGATGCCTCGACGGCTTGCCTCATCAACAAGCTTCTCAGCAACCCACTTCGTTTGGCCATATCCATCCAACAACTTGGAGGGAACATCATCGACGTCGATGACAGTGTTCTCACACCAACCCGTGTGCGAAGGCGGGAGGACACCGTTAGTAGAAACATGGTGAACAGTAGCACCGCTGCGACCAGCAAGTCGAAGAATCTCCCGAGTGCCTCCGACGTTGGCGTTTCGCAGCGCAGCGTAGGGGTAAACCAGGTTGACGGTGGCAGCAGCATGCACAATAACCTGCACACGGGTAGCCAACTCGTCAAAGACATCAGGAGCAAGACCCAGACGCTTTCTGGTAAGAGTGCCAGGCAAGATCTCGATACGCTCCAGCAGGTAGTCCTCCCAAAGTCCAAGATCGATCAAGTTCTTTCGGATTCGGGCCATACCGGCCGGTGCGCAATCCTCCACGGGTTCAGGGAATCGCACAAGACAGATAATCTGGGCATCGGTAGAATCGACCAGGTTCTTCAGAAGGAAAGCACCCAGGTAACCAGTAACACCAGTCAGCAGGATAGTCTCAGCATCCCTGAGAGCCCGCATCGGGGTACCGTTGCTCTGGATGTCCTCAGGGAGCACAGAGTCCGCGCGAAGGACAGCCGGTAGATCAGCCTGCACAGCAGCAGTGTGACCGTCGCGAGCCGCCTTGATGGCCGACACATGTCCTTCTAGAGTAGGGTTTCCGGCCAGAGGGGCCAGGGGAACGGGGAAGCCGAAGGTCTTTGTGAGACGTCCAGCAAGGTCGGCGAGAGCCAGCGAGTGACCGCCGAGGTCAAAAAAGTCGTGCTTTGGGGTAATAATGCTGGCGGGCATGTTGAGAGATGCAGCCCACAATTGAATGACAGTCTCGGTCTTGACCTTGATGTTCTGTTCCTTCTTAGGGGCAGCCTTGGGCGATCTTGGAGATGGTGGCGCTGGCAAGGCCTTGAGGTCTGTCTTGCCAGACACGCCATGTGTGGGTAGCTCTTCCAGCTCAACCCAGACTGAAGGGATCATGTAGTGGGCAAGGTGATCTGTAAGGGCACGACGAGCGACGGGGCTGTAGCCATACTCGTCGATGAGGGGAATGGTTCGGTCTCTAGGCTCGCCCTCTTCGCGGACAATATAGGCCACGATTTGTCTCTCTAAGCCCTCGCCGTGGGCCACAACTGCGCAGTCGCGGACAGCAAGATGCTTTCGAATAGCACTCTCGACAGCGCCAGGTTGGACAGTGTAACCGCGAGTCTTGATCATACCACCAACTCGACCAGTGATTTCCAAGAGACCATTAGGAAGCAGGCGTGCCAAATCACCAGTTCGATACATGCGCGCCTCCTTTTCCCTGGAAAAGGGATCGGGCTGGAACGCCTTGGCTGTGGTTTCGGGCAGGTTGAGGTATCCTCGTGCGAGAAGGCTACCACCAACGTAGAGCTCGCCGCTCACACCTGGGCTGACTCTGTTGCCAGCCTCATCAAGAACGTATATATGCTCAGGGTCTGTGGGAGGGCCTACAGGGCACACTCGTGTGTCGAAATCGACGAATGTCTTGATGTCGCCAACAGCAGTCTCATGAGTCTCGCAGGCACTGTAGACATTGAGAAGGCGTGTCTCAGGGAGAGCATCAATGGCTCGGCGGACAAGATCGGTGGTGACGACCTCGCCGTTCAGCCAGAGCGAGCGAAGATGAGGGAGCTGCTCGCCAAGCTTGGGGTGTCGAGAGAGAACTGTGGCCAAAAGTGTCGGGGTCATGAGGGTATCGGTGATGCGCCACGAAGAAAGAAGCTCAACAAGAGCCACGGGGTCATAGCTGGCGTGGTCGGGGATGGCTACGGTGGTGGCACCTCGGATCAGAGGTCGAAGCATCTCCCAGATGAAGAAGACATTGCAAGCCACCCTGTCACCAGGCTTGAGGTCGCTGACGGCAAACCGCAGGTCGTAGGAGCGAACAGCAGCTCTGTGAGGGTTCATGATACCCTTGGGCTTACCAGTGGTACCGGAAGAGTACGAGACAAAAAGCAATCTCTCGACATCGTCGTCCTCTGGCAGTGATCGTCTCTCATCCAGATGAGGTGAGATCTCTCCTCTGGCCAGCTTGTCGGGGCTGTCGACGACAATGACTGGGATTTCAGATCTGAGGTTGCTCGAGTGCTCAACCTGAGTGAGAATGACGGTTGGCTTCGCATCTTCAATGACATCTCGGAGGAGGCCTGGAGGATAGGCGACCTCGAGAACGAGAAAGGCACCACCAGCTCGAAGGGCGGCGAGAGCGGCGATAACGTAATCAGCACTTCTGCCCATGAGAACACCGACGAGATCATCGCGACCAACACCGTAGTCACGCAATCGCTCAGCTAAAGCCCAAGTTTCTCTGTCGAGCTCTGCGTACGTGAGAGATCTCGTCTCGTCTTCCAGGGCCACAGCATCGGGGGTGGCTGTGGCCTGCTGCTCAAAGAGAGCTGCGAGATCCTTGTTGACATCGATAATCGCCATGATGTCAAGTGTATGGTTGTGAGTGAGGTGAGATGAGGCTCAATGGAAGAAGGGGGAGCCGTAACAGGGTGTTTTAAAGATAAAAGACAGAGAGAGCGGTGGGTGGGTCACGCGACCTGTCTGCAGGGCGTTTCCTTACTAGAAGGGAGATGTCGGTGACGGGTCCGGTAGTATCCAATCCCCAACAATTAGATTAGGCGGAAGTGGAGGGTTCCTGTCTGGGGGTTCGGTGAGACAGACTCTCTATTTTTAAGCCGAGATGAATTAAGCAAGTGTGAGGATGTCAATTGCTCTTTTGCGTACGAGAAGCACAGCACGGCTCAAGAAGTTCCTATATCCTCAGGGTCTCGCGGGGTCTGTCGAGCAGATACTGCAACGTCGCTCAATACTAAAGGGGGCAAGACAATGAAGAGATTGGTGGTACAGGGAGTAATCCTCGAGACTCTAGACTTGTTTATGGGAAGGAAATGTGTAAAAAGAGGCCACCTGGAAGCAAACAAGTCGCATTTTATTTACGATGCCTGTGCATCTCTGTCAGGGCGGTGCCAATTGACATGCCCCCACGTCGAGAACTGCCTGTCCATGATTGGGCTGAGGCGGAGCCATACCGCTAGATCTAGAGTCGTTCCAGGCCTAGCTGCCCGCCAATTTTGGACCTGGAGGGAGAGGGGG
>JABCKB010000797.1:0-11332 GCA_013184455.1 Fusarium continuum | reverse complement strand
CGAGCCAAGATGAACCAGCAACGATCGAGACGATTTCGTTCCGCACGAGATGCCCAGGAGAAAGAGCAAGACAAACAAGAGCTTATAAAGCTTCTGAAGCAACAAAACGGAGGCAATGTGACCACTGAAAGCCTAGAAACTGTCACAAGAAAAGCCTTCGACTCGAACTCGATTACTCCTGGAACCCCATTTATGGACATTCTTGCCCTCAGTTTGAGATACTGGTGTCAATACAAGCTCAACACGGATCCTGGTTGGGCCAAACTTAAAATCATCATTTCTGATGCTACTGTCCCTGGAGAGGGAGAGCATAAAATCATGAACTTTGTTCGGTCGCAGCGCGCATCCCCTGATCACGATCCGAATACCCGACATGTAATCTACGGCCTGGATGCTGATCTTATCATGCTGGGTCTCGCAACACACGAACCTCATTTTCGAGTTCTTCGTGAAGACGTTTTCTTCCAGGAACAGAAGGCACGCCTTTGTAAGCTTTGCGGTCAAAAGGGTCATGATGCTCAGAACTGTCGTGGCGAAGAGAAGAAGAATGATGGCGAGCATGACGAGAAAGACAAGGGTGTCGGCTTGAAACCCTTCATCTGGCTTCACGTTGCTGTTCTGCGAGAGTATTTGGAGGTTGAACTAAGTGTACCGAATCTGCCCTTCCGCTTCGATTTGGAACGCGCTATTGATGATTGGATCTTCATGTGTTGCTTCGTGGGCAATGATTTTTTACCTCACCTCCCGGCTCTCGAAATTCGAGAGCATGGTATTGACACTCTGTCCAAAATCTGGAAAGATAATCTGCCAGTCATGGGTGGTTACGTTACCAAGGATGGCCATATAGATCTTGAAAGAGCACAGACTATCCTGAGCGGGTTAGCGCAGCAAGAAGACGGGATTTTCAAGCGACGAAAAGAACAAGAGGATCGACGCGAGGCCAACTTCAAGCGGAGAAAGCTTCAGAACGAAAACAATGGTCGAGGCGGACGCCAGGATGGACCTGCGCGCCCCAAAAAGATCAATGGTTTCGAAAACCCTGCAAATGGTTTGCCGCTGCAAGCTATTGGTTCCTACCCTTCCCGACACGAGAAGACATTGACCCATGACATGATCGTGAATCGCAGCACTGCGCCAGAAGCGAATGTTGCTAACAAGAGCGCTGCCAGTGTGCTCAAAGCCCAACTCCAGTCGCAGAAGTCGTTATCCAATCCAAAACTAGCGGACTCTCAGCAGGAGTCCCCTTCAGCCTCCGGGAAACGGAAAGCGTCAGCCATTGAAGAAGGAGATGGTTCAGCACCTGATACATCCAGTGCAGCTACTCCATCAGCCCCAACTGAAGAGGGCCCCATTGATGACGTTCGTCTCTGGGAGGACGGATACGCTGATCGATATTATGAGAAGAAGTTTCATAAAGACCCTAAAGACATTGAATTTCGTCACGAGGTCGCGCGAGCTTACGTGGAGGGACTCGCTTGGGTCTTGCTATACTATTTCCAGGGATGCCCATCCTGGGAATGGTACTATCCATATCACTATGCTCCATTTGCGGCCGATTTCAAAGACATCGCTAAGATGAACATTTCGTTTGAGAAAGGGCGAATATCCAAACCATTCGAGCAGCTGATGAGTGTCTTGCCAGCTGCGTCACGCCACGCTTTACCGGAAGTATTCCATGATCTCATGCTCAATCCCAAGAGCGATATCATAGATTTTTATCCAGAAGACTTTGAGATCGATCTTAACGGGAAGAAGATGGCCTGGCAAGGCATTGCCCTGCTTCCTTTCATCGAAATGCCCAGGCTTCTAGCGTCCGTCCAAGCCAAATACCCAGAGCTCAGTGCAGCAGATGCCGCTCGCAATGAAATGGGCAGGGATGTTTTGATCTTCTCGGAAGGTCACGAGAGTCTGTACGACGAGGTTCTGACAAAGTTCTACTCCAAAAAACAAGGAGACTCCAAGTTCAAGCTGAATCCAAAGAAGAGTGATGGCTTATCGGGTAAAGTAGAGAAGAAAGATGGATATGTACCCCATGGTGAATTGAAGTACCCTTTGAAACGGAATGGTATGCCCAATCTTGACTACGACCGATCAGTCAGGTATGTCATCTTTTCCGCAATCTTATCATGTTCGCCTGACTAACCAAAGTAGTGTTTATTACGATTTTCCCCAAGTATCTCAAACACACAAGTCGATGCTTCTGCGCGGAGTCCAGATGCCAAGGCCTGCTCTCACGCAGAGCGATGTTCAAGACATCCGAAACAAAGCCAGTCGTGGAGGCAGGAACAGCGGTTTCGGGCGGGGTCATGATCGGGGTGGCTACAATGGACCTGGCATGTCGCGCGGTTCTCAGTTTAACCGGCCTCAAGGCGGATATGGAAGACCAAACGGTCACTACCCTTTACCACCATCGTCTCACGTACCACCACCACCACCACCAGGTGCCCCCGGGTTTGGGATTGGCGTACCACCACCGCCGCCTCCAACTCATCACTACAACAATCAGCCAAACGAGAATCATCGTAGTGGTTATTCAGGTATCAACCAATACAGAGGCCCACCGCAACCACCCCACGGCGCTCATGGATACCAGGGCTATGGCGGACAGTCATATGAGAGAGGACGAGGCTCGGGAGGCTACGGCTCGGGGGGCTATGGGTCTCGAGGTCATTATCGAGATGGACGGTCTTACAGGTAGGTAGTTTGTAGAACCTTGGCACTAGGTTGACGGGAAAAAATCTGAATGTGTCAGTGAGGCTTTAGAAATATGGATTGGTGTGCTGGGCTGGATTTTGAGAGATTCCATTTACACGCAACGGCAGCTCTGCTTCAGGAATCAGTATTTAAAAAGTGAGCTATGAGGCCTGAGGCTTTCTTGATTTATTTTAGCAAATGTGAATTGTAACTGATGCCCATTCCCCTAAGAAGAGTGGGAACACCCGTTAGAATGGTTGGCTAGAGCTGCATTCAATGTTGTGAAATTCACCATGGGCCTTACAAAACATTGCTTCAAAAATGCAACCTATACCATTCTACAACGTCTAATATAATCTGTCCGTGAATCCTGCTTTTTTTCTGCTTGAGAGGCACGTAGAGCTTGGTACCTTTGGTACCGGGCTGCCATTCCTTGTCATGGATGTCTGAAAACGGCGCGCTCCCCTTGCGTGCCACCCTTGTGGGGACCGTTCGCGGGGTTTGGCACCAGCAAGCGACCCTTGAAAGAAGAGCGACTCCCGACTTGATCCCTCTCAAACCCGCGCACGCCCAATGCTGTCGCGATCATGAATGGCGACGCAAGCCTCGTCGGCTGTCTTGTCGACAGGCTCGCTACCAGAGTAAGTTAGATGCTGGCCCTTGAGGCATCTTGCAGCCCTCTCCCTTCAAGCTTAGGTCGACTGACGTTGGGTACCTGTTAACAGCTCCCCCATCGAGCTGGCACCAGCGGCCAGAGCCTACAACAAGACGATGTCCTCCAGGTCACAAGAGCCACGTTGGTCGAGCTAGGGAACACATCTATTTCTACAGTTATCGCGTCGCTTCTGGCTCTACTCGAGGACCTTACGCGCCCGTATGCCGCTGTCTCTGAACACCCTAGCCACATCCTGGCCTCCGAGCTCTACATTGTCGCCATTATCGCAGACTGCTGTACCTCTCACTGGGACTCTCTCTCACAAGACGCAGACGTGAAACCGAGCCCTACCCCCCCTCCGCTTGACGAGGTACTTGTGAGCCGCCTCTTCGACGCGTTCAAGCATCTTCTCGAACCAATCCCCGAGAACTGCATCCTCCCTGCCCGGACCCTCCTAGACAGTGTCTCGACGCGCAATGTCTCTATCACACGCCCAGAAAGCTCGTCTGTCTCTTCAGATGCCGACAGCTCCCCCCCGAGCGACGAGAAATTCGCGGAGACACTGACGGAAATGGATACGTATGTCAAGACAATAACAGAATATGTCACAACATCCAGCTGGACTGCTGCCTTCGACTATCTTAGGAATGTCATATATACCATTCGAACTAGCATTGTCACACAGCCAGGCGTTTCAACACCAGGATCTTTTCAGGATGCTGAGAGAGCAGCCCTCGTGGTTTTGCGATTGCTCTCTTTCTTCTGGGTTGACGGCCCGAAGCTCGGCCAGATTATACAAGAGATTTGTTCAAGCTTCCTCCATTTCCGGAAGCCCTATCAAAACACCATTGCTGTAGTCTCTCCATTGCTGATCATGAGATGGTTGGACCGGTTTCCACGCGAGTTTGTGCAGCTTCACCAACTTCATAAGCGACTCGACGGCGGAGCCGACACGCTGTTTGATATGGCGCAAGCTGCGACAGACAATGGACGTCGAAAAGGTCTTTTCTACCCTCTCCAAACCACATTATTGTTTCTTTTACCGGATGTTTTCGAGGTAGCGAGCAATATGCGGGAAGCAAAGAGCAGCGGCATGGTGAAGAAAGTATCTTTCTTGGATGGACTGAGAAAGGCTTCGCGAAATCGAAATGAGCAAGCAGCTTACTGCCTCGTCTCTTTGCTTCGTGCTGCTAGACACTTTGATGTGGAGAGCGATTCGGCACTCGTCAGTTATGCCCTAGACGTACAGGATGAAGTTCGCGATGCTGTCTTCCGCCGTGTCACATCGTCGGAATATGGACTCTTTGACCAAGATATGATGACCGCAGCTTTTGTGAGCTTGACCCACCTCAATCTTGACACGAGTGTCAGTGGCTTTGTTGAAAGCTGTATTGCGCACAATGCCCCGAGCAGCTTCAAGCTAGCCGTCGTGCAAGGCTGTTCGTATTTCGCTCAACAGCCATATGCCCTGAGGTACCATGAGCTATTTGATGCAGCAATACCGTTCATGCAAGCCCAACTAAAGGTGAGCTTTTAAGAATTCCACCGTCCAAGCTGATTGTAATTGACGGTTTTAGACGGAGAACACCAAGGCTGTTGGCATGATAAGCCGGCAAGGGAGCGAAAGGACGGAAATGGTCTGCAGCATCCTCCAATTCTTAGATGCATCCCCAGCCCGCTTGCTAGATGACTTATCCTCAGACGGTTCAAACAATAGTTTCTTCAAGTCCTTCCTTCTTTGCGTTTTATCCGATAATCCATCCGTGCGTAAACTTGCCACCGGTGTCGCAAGCCGACTCTTCAAAGGCCACCTCGAAGCATACCGCCAATTCGATACCGGGCACCGTTTCGGCACAAAAGAGCTTCGTGATGATATTTGGAGTCAAAGGTGAGCCATTTGACCCGTTCATAAACCTCTACCACTAATAGAAGACATCCAGCTCAAAAGTCTTATTCACTTTATGCGAGTCTGTCACCTCAAGGAAGGATGACCAGAGCTTGCGTGACCTCCAAGACTATTTAGAAGCACGCCTATTACTCCTCAAGAACATCCCTGTATGTAGCTGCAAACTGATTGCTTTGCCATAACTATTGGCCGCTAACACTTTGCAGGAATTGGCCAAAGTACCAGAAGATGCAGGAGATGTCATAAGTGCATCTTCAAAGCTCGAGACTACGCTTCTCATTTCTCTTTGTTCTGCCAGCATCACAACCTGTCAGCTAGTGACCTCCTGTACAGGCTTATTCTTTCAAGAGTGCTCGATTGTCGACAAACATGTAGAGTCGGCCAAATCATCGGCTTCAGTGCTCCGGAATGCTGAAGTCTATCGCGAGATATCTTCCCCAGCGTTTCGATTCACCGGACTTGTTGCTTTTCAAAAACGAGTAAGAGGTTTATTGCGCCGAATGCAATTCCCCACAACGGGCATTCTGAATGCCTGGGAAGCCGCATTTGATCGTTGGCTTCATCTTGCAAAGGACGTCTCAATATCCACAGTCGAGATTGATGGAAAATCGCTAGCAGAGTGGCGAAACTATTCTGGGTTTTTAGCATCGCTGGGTGGCATTTGTATGGCCGATCAAACCATCATTCTAGAGGAGCCAGCTCTCGGAGGTCTGAGATGGATTGATCGTGTTTCTTCCGAGCACTCCGAAGAGCCACTTCTTACGAGATACCTGAGGCTCAGTATTCAACTCCTGGCCTGTGCTAATGTGAGAGTACGTGAGGCCATGCGGGACGTGCTCGCAAGTGAAGTCTCCCCAGCGCTTTATCATCCCCTATTTCGAGCCTTGGAATCTGAATTAGAAGTGCTGTTCACCGGTGCCTTGGCGCCTGTTGAAAAAGACCAGGACAGTGAGGTGGTATTTGCTGAGCAGGCGGCCTCTCTGCTGCGGGCTTTAGTAGAAAGGCTCGAAAGCCCTTCTGACCTAGGAGCCGCTTCTTCGGTTCATCTGGGTGCCCTGACACTGAATTTTGCGAAGTTTCTGGATGGCGTTACCGATACGCCTAATACTCTAAGGGTCAAAATTCGCGTTTGCCATCTGTGCGAGGTTGTGACCAAGCGAAAGGAGCACCTGAACTTGCGAGACGATGTTCGCATACGAAACCAATTACTTGAATATATCTTTGGTTGGATTGCACGTCCTCGCTCACCCCAGCATGGGCCTGGCTCTAGACAGGACGACACGGCACGTGTTCAGAAAGATCTGGATAAGGCTTGCCTGAAGTCTTTGGCTGATTTGACCTTTCGTTTACCACTGCAACCCTCCGACAGCCACACCGATGCCGGGATGAGTGAAATGAAGTCGCAGATGTTTCATACATATTTCAACCGCTTTCTGTCCTTGCTTAACCACGAGCCATCGGAACTGACTAGATCTGATACCACCTTGAGCGTTACACTTCGCGAAGAATCCGCATCAAATTCAGATCTGGCAATTACCATTCTATCCAACTTACTCAGCGCCAACATTGATGTCGGTCTAAAGCATTCACTTAATATTGGATACCACGATAACGTTGAGATTCGCACTGCGTTCGTCAAGGTCCTCTATAACATTCTTATTCAAGGTACTGAGTTTAGCAACCTCACGGACTCAGCTGTTAGTGAGAAATATGAAGAACTGCTGGAGTTGCTAACCAACGATCTTTCGCTCGCCATTTCGATGGCTGTTGCTTGCCCGAGTACCGACGTTGACGAGCTCACAATCTGTCTTCTTACTGTTTTTGAGCAACGAGGATTAATCTTTGAGCTTCTCGAGGCACTTATAAAACAGGAGATTGAGGACACTGAGAACGAGGCCGAAATATTACGTCGAGGATGTGTGGCAACCAAAATGCTCTCTGTTTATGCCAAATGGAAGGGCGCTTCATACATTCGAACCACCCTTCAAAAGGTCTTGGAACGGCTTATGCTGACGTCAAAGGACCTCGATCTTGAGTTGGATCCCGCTAGAGTGAGCACGACCGAGGAACTTCAGAAAAATGCCCTACAGCTTCGCATTGTGGCCAAGGTGTTCATCGACGACATTTGCGCTTCTTCTTCTAGCATCCCACCGGCATTCCGTAAGATCTGTCACATAATATCGAACGCAGTCATGCCAAGGTTTCCCGACGCCAAATACACGGCTGTGGGAGCCTTCATCTTTCTTCGGTTCTTTTGCCCGGCTATTGTCGCTCCAGAAGTTGAGGGCCTTGTATCAACGGCACCATCTAAAGAAATGCGGCGCGGGCTGCTCCTTATCGCCAAAGTCATTCAAAACCTTGCCAACAATGTGCTTTTTGGAGCAAAAGAACCTTACATGTTCCCGCTCAACGACTTTTTGACCCAGAATATTTATCATGTCACAACGTTTCTTCGCGAGATTTCGGTCCCTCCTCATCAATTGGAGGTGCAAGGCACTACCGAATCGTTCGATTTCGGGTCCTGCGTGGCACTCCATCGCTTTCTCTATGATCACTGGGATCATGTTCGGCAAACACTCATAGCACGTGAAAGAAAAGATCACGGAAGAGTATCAGGAGACGTTATACGGGGGCGGTCCCCAGTCTTGGAACCACTGAGAAACCTTATAGCAAATCTCGGTCCACCACCACTTGCTGTTTCGTGGAACAGACCTCAGGTGTCTTCCAATAGCCCGCCATTGTACTCTCGGTTTCAAAATTTTATGCTTCGAAATGCTTTTCGAAGCACCGAATCCTTTTTGACGGCGCGGGCTGTTTATGATGGAGGCGAAAGCAAGGTCAGTCTTTAATACTATTGCTGATAGGAGTGCTTGCTGATCGTAAAAAGGACGGATTGTCCATCATTTGTGTTATTCTTCGTCATATTGAAACAGAAAGCATCGACTATGACACCTTGCTTTACTGCTACCTCAAGATTGCTAGTCGACTGTGGCATCGGCCATTCGGACTTTTGATCGATGCGACGTGTTACAATGGGCGCAATGAGCCCCAGGACGATCTGTTCAAGAAACTAGAGCTACTTACACCTTCAGAGCTATCACAGAATCTTACTCGTATCTACGTCTACAATATGAACAGTGCATTCAAGTAGGTCAGCGCATCTCTGTGCTTGTTTTGAGCTTCGGGCTAATGCTAGCGTCAGGCGCTGCTTCAGACGTCTACTGAGAGTATGCACCAAGAATGAGAATGGTGTATTCAACCCCAAAAACGTTGAATACCACCTGATAGGGAGCCTTCAGGACCTACAAGCTCACTTTCACCTCAGCCAGCTTCACTTACCCAAAGAGACGATTAGTGTTGTAACCGATACTCGCTACGTCTTTCAACCGATCACCCGCCTCTCAAAGTCGAAGGGCAAGATTGAAGTTGTTATCAAGGTTGGAAGTCAGTTTGTGCAAGTCACAACCACCAAAAAGCAAGAGATCTTCGCCGGATTTCGCCTGGGCACTACTGTGAACGACATTTTTCGACTGGGCGAAGTTGATGAAGCTCCAACGTCTATACAGACAGAAGACGATTCGGCTTTTGGCCTACGAGCGGACAACGGGAAGATTGTGATGTATTTCACGAGCCCTAAGAAGTCAGACGTGCTTCAGACGATTCGGGGTGCCAAGGCCAAGCACGGCAAGGATAGTAGGGCTCATAAATCTGTTGAGCGCCTCATCCGGCCGCAAGATGTACCAGGCACGTTGCTGAACCTTTCACTTGCGAATCTATCGAGCCATGACCCCGTCTTAAGGTTGTCTTCATACAATCTTTTAGGAGCGTTGTGTAGGGCTTTCAAGTTCAGCTCTGCTTCAAGAATTGTCTGTACTAAAGGTTAGTTACAGTCCTCGCAAGAAACCTTTGCAGATAGAGGCTTACTAGGCTGCTTTAGATGTATCCGTTCCTCTGGACCCAACTCGCTTCGTTGTGGATATCAGCAAAGAGCTAGCGCTGAGTGAACCTCAGTTAACATCCGATTTTTTAACTGAATTCTTCGTCGGCTGGGAGAGTTTTCCTGACGAGCAGAAGCCCCTAAGCCTTGCCTACATGGCTCCTTGGCTTCCCGGACTGCGGACGAACATCCTGACTAACGAGTTGGATGGCGAGAAAGGGAGGGAAAGGGTCGCAGTTCTATTTCGAAAACTTATCGACGTGACCATTCAAGACCATGCGCTCACTTTTGCTTTGGAGCAATCAGTGTGGCCAATGATTGTTCAAGACGAAATTCTCCTCGAAATGTTCTTGGATGAGCTCCTTAAGTCAGCCATGAGTTACAGTGCTCATGATGAACCACTGGAAGTCATTTCATCCATTGTGGTAGGCATCGGAACGGTCACCCTGCGCGGCAAAGTTCTTTCAAGGCTTCGCAAAGCCCTCAACAGATCATCACTCCGGCCAACAAAATATTTACCGGACAATGCAGTCTGGGCTGAGATCTGTATCTTGCTCCGGTTCTGCCTTGCACTGTCATTCGATAACGGGGTACAGTCCCAACTCTTCTTACCGGAGATCTTTCATGTCGTGACAATGCTAGCCAACACAGGAACTCAGGAGGTTCGGTTACTTGTCTATCGGTTACTGGTTAACTCGGTACATGCTGTGTGTACATCGTTCAATCTGGATGATGTTAGATCCAGCAAATTACGAGCAAGCCTGGATTTTCTCTGCGACCCTCGTAGCGACATTTTCACTGCTCCTACGACCTTCCCTCGCGATGGCGCGTCGGTGTCCACCTCACAGGAAGCAGGTCCTGCACTTACTGCCACCGAAAACCTCGCGTCTGCCCTCTTTGAAATTTGCTCCGTTGCTGCACCAACAGTAGACCTCGCTAATACATGGCGATCAAGATGGATGAGCCTAGTGGCAAGCACAGCATTCCAAAATAACCCTGCTATCCAACCGCGGGCTTTCGCAGTCATGGGCTGCTTAGCTCGAGAAGAAGTTGATGATGACTTGCTCTACCAGGTGCTGGTAGCTTTGCGCAACAGCGTTAACCGATTTGGCGAGGACCACAACAGTGAAATGCTTGTCTCAATCGTGACTTCGCTTTCAAAAATGATGGCGAAACTTCCTTCGGCGTCACGTTATGGCCTGCAGCTGTTTTGGCTGGCCATGTCGCTAGTGCGGCTAGTCCCTGCGACTCTTTTCAACTGCACTGCTCAGTTTCTTGAAGCAGTACTGGAGAACATCAGCACTGGGGAGGAGTTCCGAGGTGAAAACATGGCACCACTGCTTCTTCAAGGGAGAGCCCCACTGGACGAAGCTGCCTTACCCCTAGAGGAAGTATATGGTATACATTTTTACCAGGATACT
The DNA here is from genome assembly GCA_013184455.1 of Fusarium continuum. Taxonomy (NCBI): domain Eukaryota; kingdom Fungi; phylum Ascomycota; class Sordariomycetes; order Hypocreales; family Nectriaceae; genus Fusarium; species Fusarium continuum. Next base: position 719 of record JABCKB010000797.1, on the reverse strand, counting down.
TTCCACCTTGCTGTTTGTGCGTGCTTGGCACGAGGTCTTACAGATACTATGACACGACAAACTACTATGCGGGTCCTCTCTTCATTTTTAGAGATGACCTCGAATGTAGCGGGCAGAGAAAGGGCTGAGGTAACTACAAGCTCACCATATTTATCTCTTTTAGTCGCGCGCACTGTTGTCCATGAGGAGTTTAAAGATAGCCTCTGGTCTGCCGGTATCAATGCCGATGAAATCAGTCTAACTAACGAATCGCGCAATCTGCCGGACGCTGGTGAAATGCCAGACAACATGCTATTGTTGATAACAGCAATTGAACTTGTCGACTTCCAGTATGTGGAAGACTCTGTGCAGACGCGGAGTCTTGAGTGGCTTAACGAGCTTGCCAAGGAACGCCCTGTTGTGATCGAGCATCTGTGAGTTGATTAACAGTGAAAAGTTGGGTTTCAATTGCTGACTCGGGAGAAAAGATGCGGAGCGATACGGTCGTTGTTAGACGACACCTTACTCCATAGCCAAAACCCGACGACTTTGAGAGCTGCGCATACCCTGTTGCGCGCATTATCATCAAATCAGCAGTTCTCAAGGACGTCTAACGCAATTTCAACGCTCACTGCGGTCCTAGATTCCGTGGGCTTCGGGGGGCTCTGGCGATCATGCTCTTTTGGATCGATGGAAGATGTTAATCAAGAATACCTTGAGCTGACTGAACGACTTATAGA
>JABCKB010000796.1:0-26249 GCA_013184455.1 Fusarium continuum | reverse complement strand
ACACATACATCAACTTCCCTTCTTCACGTCGGCCCATCAAGAGTCGGTCGCAATGAAAGAAAAGATCTCCCTCAGGGAAAAGAAGAGTTCCAAAAATTCCTTCGCCAGGCGAACCCGACGAAGAGCGGTCAGTGTATAGTTTTCAACTAGCAAAATTCCTCTCTCAGCTTATCGCTTCACGGAGAAGGAAAACGCCCTTGCACTTGGATGGAGAGGAAAGGAAAAAAGAAATCTGAAAGGGAGGGAGGGAGTCGGGGTTTTATAGCTCACCGAGATCACTCGTGCACGGGCCACAGCCTTGGATTACCTAAGGCATCAAGGCAGGACTCGCGCGAAATGATTGGAGGTGGAGGTCTAATTTCGCAGCCGCGTCCAAGCACCAGCGAGGGTTCCCACCGATGCCAGGGGAGGGAGGCAGGCACAGCAACAGACTTTTCAGCCGCAAACAGCAGGCAGGCGGCAGGGCAGTCACACTGTACCTCTCAGACCTCTGAATAGGTAACCTACCTTAGGCATCTGACTGTAAGCTTCAACATTGTAAAGGTATGCAATCTTTTCATGATATGAAAATATTGAGCTACATCTCCTGCTTCAACATCTCTTCGCTTTATCCTGGCTGCCCTTGTCTTTCTCATCTCCACCGAGAATCTTTAATGACCCTTTGGCCGTGAACCCACCTATATTTACTTTGGCGAAGCATCCAGCATCAACTCAAAGACAGGCCTCACACGTAATTGTCCCAGCATCAATAAAGTTCTTCACGTACTAGAGAACTTTGTAGTGCCAGAGTGCATCGTAAGAGATTCTCGTCATGTGCGTCCTTTGGTTTCGGTCCGTCTTTAATGATGAGTAAATCCAAAGTTGACTCATCTCGAGACTCAAGATTCACCATGTATCACATTCTGTACCAGGTATCTCGACAGGCATCATGAGGCCGACAGACGTTACGTGTGACTACATGAGTGAATGAGCAGTGAGTTGCTAGTCAGAACAATAATGAAATCCCAATCTCTTTGTTTCCACAAGGCTTGCAAATGCCTGCCTTTTCTCTGTAGGTACACTGTATGAGCACTGGCAAACCTTCGCATCAAGCTCGATACATAATGTACATAACGTACATGTCGTGAGTGACCAAGCATAATCTTCTGATAGTTTGGGCTTCATAAAAATATGGGGTTTCTCACAGATGGAGCACTGGCATGTATGTGTATTTGTTGAACTGTGGGTGAACACATCAGGGAATGTTCTGCGGCAGTTCCAAGTTAAATAAACAACACTCACTACAATAAACTCATTTTATCTCATTATACGTTAATACCGATCCATCATAAAATTGTCCATCTTACAGTAAATTTATAGCTTGTCTCTTCAGTGAGTCAATTGAATCGCTTGGCCACTCACCTCACAGGCACGTTGATCGCTGCGATATCGCTATCGCACCGACTAAAGTTAAGTATATCAGACCCCATCCAAAATTCCCGTAAACCATAGCATCAACAATTTCGCATAACATCGGATCAAGATGATGAAGAAATTCGCTCGCGCCTACTCCTCGGCGTCAGCCACTCTCGGCTCAAACCCTGTCCCGCCATCCAAGATCCAATATATTCCTACTTCAGGAACATATCCCAAAGGCTTCAACGCCTCGGGAGTCTTGGCCGGTGTCAAGCCTGGCAACACCAGCAAGCCTGACATCGCACTCATCACCTCGGACCGTCCCTGCGCCGCTGCCGGTGTCTTTACAAAGAACAAATTCCAAGCTGCTCCTGTGACTTACAGCAGGAAACTTCTCCAGCAGAAGAAGAACTCTGGCCTGCGAAGCGTCGTCGTCAATTCGGGCAATGCAAATGCTGTCACCGGCACCGGAGGTCTTGAAGATGCTACCAACATGGCCCGCGCCACAGACAAGAGGGTTGGCGATGAGGACTCTACTATTGTCATGAGTACCGGAGTTATTGGCCAAAGGTTTGCTTTTCACAATTGGCTCTGTTTGGCGCTTCAATGGCTTACATTAGACCTAGGCTGCCCATCCAAAAGATCATCGACAAGATTCCTGCAGCTGTAAGCAAGGCTGGTGGCTCTCACGACCACTGGCTCGAATGCGCAAAGGCCATCTGCACCACCGACACTTTCCCCAAGCTCATGTCTCGAACCTTTGAGCTCCCTTCTTCGCCTGGTGTTGAGTATCGCATCGCTGGTATGACCAAGGGTGCGGGTATGATTGCTCCCAACATGGCGACTCTCCTCACCATTCTGGCCACTGATGCTCCTATTGCCCCTGCCGTCATGCCCAACGTTCTCCGACATGCTGTAGACCGCTCATTCAACTCCATCACCATCGATGGCGATACCTCTACCAACGACACTGTCGCTCTTTTGGCTAACGGTGCTGCTGGCGGTAAGGAGGTTACATCTGAGCAGTCCCCCGACTACGAAGCCTTCCAGGAGCTCCTTACTGAGTTCTCTGTCGACCTGGCCAAGTATGTCGTGCGAGACGGCGAGGGTGCTACCAAGTTCGTCACCATCCGTGTTGTCGATAGTGCTTCTGAGGAGGCAGCTCGGCAGGTTGGCCGGACCATCGCCACCTCTCCCCTTGTCAAGACCGCCCTCTACGGCAAGGATGCCAACTGGGGCCGAGTTCTGTGTGCCACCGGCTATGCTCTGATCTCTGCCCCTGGTCAGCCCGTGAACGAAGTCCCTGAGATTACTCCCGAGCGCACCAACGTCTCCTTCGTCCCTACCGACGGTTCGGCTGAGCTCAAGCTGCTAGTGGACGGCGAGCCTGAGCAGGTTGACGAGAAGCGAGCGTCTGAGATCCTAGCGATGGAGGATCTTGAGATTGTCGTTCGTTTAGGCACAGGCGATAAGTCGGCCGTGCATTATACTTGCGACTTTAGCCACGACTACGTAACTATCAATGGTGACTACCGAACCTAAGAGTTCGGAAATGAGTTTATGCGACATAAACATGGCCCGAGGTTTATGATATGATAAATCGATTTAAGAAAAATTTACTACTACCTGGACGATTTCTGGCCCAAGACATTTCGTTAGCCTCAGTACCGCTTGATACTAGCTGTAAGTGCTTACCGAAAGGCCTCGCCTTGAGATTACTGAGCGGTTGATCATGCCGCATTATCAGTGAACAGCATATATGCATTGGCATTTTCGTGTACCCTGACTTGTCTGACCTCCTCCCTTTTATGACTCGGTGGACCGTATCACTTACAACATGGGCAAACCTGACCTTGCTTCATCCCGCGGTCAGTCGACTGACAGCTGAGGGTAAAATGTATATTCAAGTATTTCGATTCCACATCAACACCGGATCTAGATCTAAACAAAATCAAACACTCATCCGGAACTCCTAACCTGCCCATTTCCCTTTACGCACTTAGAGTACCCTTAGTGCTAGGCACCTCACCCTCCTTGCCCGGTATCCTCGTGGTAGCAGCCTTGATAGCCACGGCGAGAGCCTTGAACGCACTCTCAGCGCGGTGGTGGTCGTTGTCACCGTGGAGGCAGTGAACATGCAGCGTAACGCGAGCACCCTGAGCAAAGCTCTGCAGGCAGTGGGGGACCATCTCGGTGCTGAGCTGGCCGAGCCACTCTCGCTTCAGACCGAGGTCGACAACGCTGAAGGGGCGGTTGGAGAGATCGACGACGGCGCGGGAGAGGGCCTCGTCGAGAGGCGCGTAGGCGTAACCGAAACGAGCGAGACCGGCGGGAGTACCGAGAGCCTGAGCGAAGGCGTAGCCAAGGGCGATGCAGACATCTTCGGCGGTGTGGTGGTCGTCAACTGGAGGTATCAAAGTCAGTCATTTGTTCAACATCCTTCGGAGTGAAGAGAAACGAACTGTGAAGGTCGCCCTTGCAGTTCAATGCAAGACTCCAACCAGCATGCTTGGCCAGAGCATGAAGCATGTGGTCGAGGAATCCAATTCCTGTGTTTACGGCAATCTTTTGCGACTTGCTGGCCTGAGAAGCGTGGCTATCACCCTCGTTGAGGAGACGGGAGTCGGTATCCGGAGGGAAATCGCCGCCGTCGAGGTTAAGGGCGAGCTGGATCTTGGTCTCGTTTGTGTCACGGGCGAGAGCAGCCCATCGATTAGGTTGAGAAGAAGCCATGTCTATAAGTCAATTGGTGGTGTTGTGAAGACTGAGTGATGTTTCTCAGACAAGTATCTATCTTTTTAAAAGTTGACTATGACGGGCTCCTGTATCGGCGAGTGCCAAATTGACGGCTTCTGATACGCTACACCCATAAACCCCGCCAACTTTTTTTTTCTTGCCTTTTCACAGAGGCGAGAGTCGCTGTGAGCTACCCCGCCGTTGCTGGGGACACGCCCACTGTGAACGCCCTGTAGGTCCTTAACGCGCTTAGCTTCCAGTGGAGGCTCTGGGGCGGGCGGGCCTGCGGTGAAACTATTGACTCTGGTGGGATGTTGATTGACGTTACTGTAATCCAAACAAACCCACGACAACTAGACTGGTATTGAATCGCAACGCACGACATCACCTACAATACGAACAGCAAAAACCAATATCTGATACTCGATGCGATCCGGATAGGATAGGATAGGCATGGAAAGCTTTTTGAGGGAATGGCGGCAGGATGCCCTCAACAAGGCGCAATATGAATCTGCCATCTTTATCGGCGACAAGTTGCTTGCATTAACCAGTTCGTCACCACGCTTGTCTCGAACAATCTCGTTGCAAGTTAGAATTTCTAACAGTATCTCTCATAGACGACGACCAAGACGCATTCTGGCTCGCCCAAGTCCACTTCTCGACAGGAAACTACACACGCGCCCAAGCATTCCTCTCTAGTCAAGACCTCATCGCTCGAAACCCGTCATGTCGCTATCTCGCCGGCCACTGCCTCATCAAACAGTCACGCTTCGACGAAGCTCTTTCTGTCCTCGGCGATCGCAATCCCACGCATCTCATCGCCAACGGTGCGAGCAACAAGCGCAAGACGCAGCCGCGCCATGGGCGACGTCGCGATCAAGCCGCTGAAGAAGAGGCTGCGAACCGGAGGTACGAGGCTGCCATGTGCTTCCTGCGCGGCATCTGCTACGCCAAACAGAACGCATTTGACCGCGCAAAGGAGTGCTACAAAGATGCAGTGCGGATCGATGTGCAATGCTTCGAGGCGTTCCAGCAGCTCATGAACAATTCGCTGTTGTCGCCTGACGAGGAATGGCAGTTCTTGGAGAGCCTAGATTTTGACTCGATTCATGTCTCAGGGGACGTCTCGTCGTCTCAGCAGGCTGCCGACTTTACAAAGATGCTCTACACGACACGCCTATCCAAGTATCGCAATCCTGCAGCGTTCGAGACGGCGTACGATTCTCTATCGACACATTACCACCTCGCGGCGAATCCCGATCTTCAGCTTGCGCGAGCAGATCTTCTCTATACGCAGTGTCGATATCGCGATGCCTTGAACATCACAAACGGGATTCTACAGGAGGACAAGTACAACTTCAGCGTATATCCTATTCACCTGGCCTGCTTGTTTGAGCTCAAGGAAAAGAACTTGTTGTTTTTGATTGCTCATGACCTGGCCGACAGTCACCCCGAAGAGCCATGCTCATGGCTTGCAGTAGGCATCTACTACTTTTCGATTGGGAAAATCCCCGAGGCGCGACGATACTTTAGCAAGGCGAGCATGATGGATGCGCACTTTGGACCAGCGTGGATCGGATTTGCGCATACATTTGCAGCAGAGGGCGAGCACGACCAGGCGATCTCGGCATATTCAACGGCGGCGAGGCTCTTCATGGGCACGCATCTGCCTCAGGTGTTTCTGGGGATGCAGAACCATGCCCTCAACAACATGACGCTTGCGGAGGAGTTTCTCAAGACAGCATACGGTCTCTGCAAAACGGACCCGTTGCTCTTGAACGAGATGGGAATCGTTAAATATCACCAAGACAAACCCAAGGAGGCAGCACAGTACTTTACAGCAGCACTTAAGATCGCTGATGATATGGATAGCGATCCTTCAGCGTGGGTAGCGGCTAGGACAAATCTTGGTCACGCATTCCGAAGATTGCGGCACTTTAACCGAGCGCTGGCTGAGTTCGACGAGGTGTTGAGGCAGGGAGGCAAGGACGCAGCTATATTCAGCGCCAAGGGGCTTATTCTGATGGAACAAAACAAGCCTGAGGAAGCAGTGACGATTCTGCACGAAGCATTGGCGATCAACCCACAGGACAGCATTGCTACGGAGCTGCTTAACAAGGCGCTGGAGGAGACGGCATTGCTGGACGGTGCGGCAGAGTCTGAAGCCGAAGATCTGTTGGATTTTGAGCGCGCGCTGGGACAGCGCAAGGTCGATGCGGCGATCAAGGTGAACGGCGGACGAAGAACAACGGGGAGGATGGAGAAGGGTAAGGGAAGAGTGAGACGATCAAGACGGATGACGGTGTTGGAGGATGAGGATGATTCAGTTGAGAAGGGTGACAGTATGATGGAAATGAGCGACGATGAGTAAGAACACAGAATACCAGAGGAGAGAGAAGTTGAGCAAGCATAGGATTGATTGGGGTGGTACTGCATCATAAGTTAAGGTATCATTGGGATTGGCCGGCCTAGGCGTTTGGCGGATAAGCATGGATGATGCATTGGGAGACTTACATACTCGGTAAAGGAGGGATGAGATTGGCTACGATAGTGTTCTGTAGTCATTGTATTCTTAGGCATAATATCACTAATCATCAGTCTCTGAACCAAGCTACTACAGTACCTAAGTAGGTACTGTAGCTCAAGGTTCTCGCACTCAGATCTTCTTGCTCAATATCCATAAATAATAAGCTCCCGGCTTAGCAGTGGGGTAACCGGCGTGTTAAGTCCATCCGGGCCGTCGCGTCGGGGAACCAATGGCCGTGTGCTTATTCAATCAGATAGATCCCTGAAGCAATCGTCGGATTCTGTAAGAGGTTCGGGACCGAGGTTAGTGCGAGGATTGGCTTTGCTCTAACTCGTAGGGCTGATTTCTGAAGAGGGTAGTGGTATGATAATAATGTGACGCGGCGTTGAGTATATAGATAAAGGTAACTTGGAAGAATGTCAGCTCATATCTGAACACCTCTCACTCAACAACACCATAAACAACACATCACCAGACATCAGCCGTCTTCATCATGTCGCGATTCTTTCCACACGCCCCATACGCAGAGGACCAACCTCTTGCACACACAATCCTCACAACACACGTCATCGTGCGTGCAATAACACTAAACACCATCATTGCCGCCGGCATAACAACATCACGCCAGATCATCCCCTTCTTCCGCCCCAAGACTCCAAGCACCCTCTCTTTCATGCCACGCCTTGTTCGCTCGGCATCAACAGGCACAGTCGCAGCCCTAGGCGTAGGCGCTCTCATGACCCTGGGTCGTATGCGTGGAAGAGAAGAGATCGAGTGGCAGGACCGCAGCTGGAGATTGCTGGAGAACCAGGGACAGCTAGAGACCGACGACTGGACAGCCGTGGGCGCTGGAGCTGGGGCTTTGGTGGGAGCTAACGCTGTAAAGGGATTGGGCCTGGGCTGGAGAGGAGCTGTCGGAGGACTGGGGCTGGGGACCGTGGGTGGCATGTTGGGATATATGGCTTGGAGATACGGTGTAAATGGAGGCAAGTTTCCCAAGAAGGAGGATGTTTTGTAGACACGTCTGCATAGTGTATTGTACCCTGTCCTAATAAATAATCCTGTGTATTACCATCTACAACTTTGCTCGGACTCCTTCAACCTCTTCAATCTTTTGAAACTGATAGTAAAAGTCCAGACTCTGAGGATTCAACAAGGTTCCGCTTGGTTTTATAGTGCTCCCAGAGATGATCTGCTTAACCGGCAGCTCGACCTTTTTGCCATTAACAGTCACCTAAGATATCGTTAGTTTCTTGACATGACATACAAAAGATGTGAACTCTTACCGGAATGTCAGGCACCTCAAAGATATACTTGGGCACATGCCTCTTTGTTAACTCCTTGGCAATTCTCTCTCGAATTCTCTTGGCGAGTTCAGTGTTGAACTTGACGCCCTGCTTCATCAACAGGAACAGAACAACACTCTCATCGTGATCCTGCGGTCGCCTCTGTCCTACACAGAGACTCTCTGCAACCTCTTTAGCGAACCCTCCCTCGAGCACAGCGTAGATATCTGCACTTCCAAATCGAATCCCACTCGGGTTCAGAACTCCATCTGATCGACCGAGAATATGAACATGGCCCGTCTGCGGATGCACTGCTGCAAAGTCACCCTGAGACCACACATTGGGAAATCGGGCAAAGTAGGCTGAAGTGTACTTGTCTCCAGGAGCAGGAGCTGTGTCGTTCCAGAGATAGAGAGGTACGTTAGGGAACGCAGCAGTGCCGACCAAATCACCCGGCTCCCCATCTGGAACTGGTGATACTGGCTTGTTGGGATCAGGAGAAGACGGGTAGATAGCCATGGGCGTGCCAACGACTCTTCCTGGACATCCACCGGCGTATATAGGAGATAGAGGGTTCTCCATGACAAAACAGCCGGCCTTTGAAAGTCAAGTTAGTCACATGAAGTCACGGAGAGATGAATGAAACTCACAATATCTGTACCCCCTGAAAAGTTGGCCAACTTGACACTATTGGGAAACGCCCCATCATAGAACCAGTCAAAAAGCTGCTCCTTCAACACCATCCCAGTGCTCTGAACAGCTGTGAGGCTACTCAGATCAGCTTCATTCTGTGGAACTATGCCCTCCTTCATCAACTCTCCAAGCCATCTTGGACTGATTCCCAGCCCTGTCACTCTCTGCTCTTCCACTATCCTCAGCAGCACAGAACGGTCCGGCACAAAAGGTGAGCCGTCGTAGAATACAGTCCGTCCACCAAAAGCGAGTCTCGTGACACTTGCAAGGTACATGATCCAGCCAGTTGTTGTATACTGTAAACCGACGTCCCTGTGGGTGATTTCACGATGGAGAATAGATTCTTTGGCGACTGACACGAGTATTGGGCCGACGCCGTGGACGATGGCCTTTGGAGTTCCTGTTGTTCCAGACGAGTAGTACACCACCATTGGATCTTGGAACCCGACTCTTTCGATCGGTGGTGGCGTTGAAGATGCTGAGGAAAGAAAATCTTCCAGGCGTTGCGTCTTTGGGATGTGAGAAGTATCGCGAGGAGTGTCGAAACGCTGAACCACAACTACCCCTTTGAAAGAAGGACATTCCTTCATTCCTTCAACTACGCCCTTGATCTTCTCTACAAGGTTAATAACTTTGCCGTTGTACAATGCACCATCGTCAAAGAAAACAAACTATTCACAGTCAGCATTTCAGCATAGACTCTTAGCATAAAGATACTCACCTTGGGATCGATCTGGACTGTCCTCTGCAGCAGCCCTCCAACGCCCATGTCAGTCGAACTACTACTAAACAATCCCCCAAGCCAAGTCGTAGCCAGAAACACCACACATGTCTCAACAGCGTGTGCACCAACCATGACCACCCGATCTCCCTTCTTCACGCCTCTCTGCTTCAACGCACTCGCTGTCTTGGCCACTCTCCGCCGCAGCTCTCCCCAAGTCACATTCACAACAGACGAGTTACCCTCGCGGACTTCTGTTATGGCTATACTGTCATCTTCCTTGTGGAGCGTTGATCGTTCACCTGGTGCGCCGCCCAACGGACGTGTCCAGAGGAGGTTCTCGGCGTAATTGATGCGGATGCCTGGGAACCAGGCGGGAAGTTTGGTGATGGGGATAGACTCATCAACGATGTACGAGTAGGATCCTTCGTGAATCCAGTTCTGAGAGGCCCAGAGCTGAGCGTAAAAGTCACTGCGCTTGGAACAGGACCATTCGTATAGGTCGTTGAACGTCTAAGACTAGTGAGTAAGTATATCTCCAAGTTTCAATGATTATTATGAATATATATATAGAACATGATTTTTCATACCGTGAGATTGAGACCATGTCGCCTGTTTGCCTCTTGCATAAACGCCCACATTTCTGTGCTCTTGGGGTCGGGATGTTCCCAGACCTTTCGAGGCGTCTTGGTTAGATCCATTGCTTATAAGCTCTGCTTATACGAGAAGGTCGAGTCACAAAATCAAGTCAAGAAACTCGGATTATGAAGGAAGTTCAAGTGTTTAGAGCCCAACAAAAACAAAACAAATCACTATGACGCCCTGCATTATATTATATGCGTGGCCCAACCTCCGAGGTAACTCGATCAACGCCTCTACCGTGCGGGGTTCAGCCATGGTCATATCCATATCCAGGCATATTCGCCCTTTAGTTAGCTACTAACTAACTGGGCTGTATCATGCAAATCGCGTGCACTTGCTTTGCCGATCTTGAACATCCTGTGCGACAATCTCAAGTTCCGAACCTCGGCTTGTGGGAAAACTTGCACTATGCCCTCCTCAGTTTTGAGTGGCTAGTGGTGGTGTTGCTGAAGTCGTCACAATCGAGAATACACAGCACAGTTGATCAGAGTAGCAGATGTATAATTAAACAGAGTAGAAATTACAAATATTAAGCTGCAGTCTAAGAAGCATATATGAAGGATGATGGTGCCTGCTTAATATCTTTAGACTTAGCTTATGTACTCCATTTTCCCTCGCCTTTCTGTCCTTTCGATACAATCGTACACTTAATCTTCCTATAACCCCAACGCCATGCTCAAAGTCCAAGACCGTGCCAACCCTCGACATACCAATCCTCCCTTTCCTCCAAATACAAGTATTAACCTGCTTCTTACAGGTAAGGCATCCACAATGCATCGCATTGTGCCAAGTTCATGGGGTTAACAGCCTTGGCTATAGCGTCGATCACTGTCTGGTTCGCAGGCAGGTTGCCAACAGGGCTGTGAGCCAGGCTGACTGCACGCTTGACAATCGAGTCACTGTTGACCTGCACAGAATCTCGAAGTTGGCTCTCCGTAATCACTCCGTTCCTATGGCTGCCCGTAAACCAGAACAGCATCTCGTCTCGCACAAGCAGCGTCAAGGCGTGCTCCAATTCGTACTCGGGCTCCGTCAAGCATCGCGCGATAGCCATCAATGAGCATGCAAATATGCCCTCCGTGGCCAGCGGTCCCATCAGCGTTTGTAGGTTGGGCGTGAGTCGGAATGGCACCGGCTCTGGGTTGTGGAAGAAGGGTTTGTTGGCGCTCATATACGACATCATTTCGGAACCCCAAACCTTGCCCGTGGCCCTGGATATGTTGATCTTTTGCGGATATCGGTTGTGCATGTACATGATGTACGTGATAAACGTCAAGGCCGCAAGCTGGTACGAGAACTGGCGACGGAAGAGCCAGAACTCGGCAAACTGCGGGAACACCTTCTGGAAGTACTCGATTGCTACTGTTGACGGTACCCATTTCTCTTGGATCGCGTTGAACACCTCCAATCGAGCTGTTGCTGCCTGCTCAGGTTTGCTCTGTTCCTCGTTAGTGACGGCAGGGTTTCGCTGGCTTCCCGAACAACTCACCGAGCTCTTGCTCTCGAGAGCACCCCTGAGCTTCTCCATGGTGAACAGTACAGGGTCATCCTTTGACATGCCCATGTTTCGACAGTGATCCTCATACACCCCCTGCAGTGTGGTGTAAGACGTGTCTTCCTGTACAAGTCGGATGTGTGGTGCGAAGGGAACCATGATTGGTATCGTGAACTGTAGATCCCGGCGTCTGCTCTCCTTCTTGCGACCCAAAGTCTGGTTAAGCGATCGGAAGAGCTGCAGAATACGCTCCTCTCGTCGGCAGTGACGGGCTGCAGGGTGCTGAATGGCCCATTTGTGGATGCTTCCGTCATGACCACGCATCTTAATACGGCGGTACGACGCGCTGATGGACCGAACAAGATCGATGTTTGGCAGGAAACGATCGATGCGGATGAAGTCCTGGTTCTTGTCCTTGTGCTGCAGATACTGGCCAGGAACCTCTACCTCATCGAACTTTCCATATCTGAACTCGCTCAGGTGAGGAGAAAAGTTCTCGAGCGAGGCACGAGGCACTCGGTGGTCCAACTTCTCCTCGAACTTGTTTCGCCAGCGGCGCAACTTGTAGATGTACTCGTACATTGTGGGCTTGACGGTAACAAAATCCGCCTCGAATGATTTCTTGATGTGGCTTGGCAGAATCGTTTCGGCAAAACGAGTGATGTTTGTTTCGGTCGCCGCCGGAAGCTTGACGTTCTTGGCGAAGGACGGCGGTGTTCGACTGACGTAGGCCAGAGCGTCGTTGAGCAGGGCAACGATGAGTCGGTAGGCATCCTCATCAGGGGGGCACTTAAAGTTCTTTTGAATCTGGTCCACCATGGTCTCCATCGAGAGGGCCAGGAGTGGGAATGCCGTCTTGAGGACTGACATGACCTCTTCGGTGTATTCCCACGGAGGCTTCTTCTGAGTTTGTCCTGTCTGTCCGGGCTGAGGTGTTGACTTTTGCACAGCCTTGGACGCATCAGGAGTTTGTCCGTTGGCGGGCGCTGGAGTACCAGCAGCGTTGCCGTTGCCGTTGGCCTCACCCTCGGCCTTAACTGGGGTGCCATCGGCCGCGTTTGCAGTGCCTGGTCGAGATGATGCTGTACCAGGCCGGGGGGGTTCCTGCTTGGTCATAGACGGAGACGCGCTAGCCTTTCCATTCGACGCGACAGATTGCGCGCGTTGTCGTGCCGTTCTATCTCTGGCTTCCTGGTTCTTCTTTATGACAAGCAGATCCTCACGGTTAGTTCGGAGCTGGAAGTACAGAGCCTGAGGATAGGACTTGGCTATCTTCAGGAGGAGCTGGAAGACGCGAGGGGCTTCCTTGTGGCCGAGACCCGTAATCAACTGTTGGATGAAAGTAATCCAGTACCACACAGGGGTTTCGCCCTTGAAGTCGTCAAAGCCCAGCGCGATCGTGCCCTTGGAGTCATCCAAGCTAAGGAGCCACAGGATGCGTGCAAGAAGCTTTCGAGATTTAGCATTCTTGTAGCTTCCTGCGGCTTGCAAGTAGGAAGTGAGTGCTTGTCTTGCCGCATTGAGGTCAGTCGGATCTTCCTTAAACTTGCGATCGTTGAAGTAACCCCATTCGGCCCAAGCCTTCGCCGCACCGATGTCAAAGTATAGAGCCGTGCCGTACGCCGAATCGGCCTCGTCTTTTTGCTTGAGTTTCTCCAAAAACATTCCCTTTAGTGTGTAGAACTCGGCTTTCTGAGGTGGACTGAAGTAGTTCAGGTTCGTATTGTTAATAACATCCAAACCACTAGAGAGCTCTTCAGGATTTTCATAATGACACTTGGCCTGTTCGCGCAGCTTCAAGAATGCTTCCTGGATCTCAATGTTGGGAAGCGTGTAGATGCGGCTCAGCTGGTTAATGCAAACCTCAGGAAGGTTATGCTTGCGGGCAACGTGGGCGAATCTGTTGATGATCCAGGCAGTCTCATGGTAACCGCGATAAGCAAACGAACTAGCCCCGCCAGCGTTTTGCTGACCCTGTTGCGGCAGCAATTGTAGATACGTCTGGTTGATAAGGCTGAAGATGTGTTGTCTCCAAGTTACGAGATCTTGCCAAGCAGTGATATCATCCCAGACGTTCGGGAGTCGGTCACGCCAAGCACCCAACAGCAGTTTAAGCTCACCAGACTTGACGTCCAGGTTTGTTTGGTTGGTGTTGGCAAGACTCTGACAGATGACGCTAGCATCATGGAGCTCAACCAATTGTTGGAAGTTCTGGAGAAGGGGGACGTGGGCGTTTGTCAGACGCTCAGGCAGCTGGTGCCATTTGCGGATTGAAAGCTGAATTGCTTCATCGCAAACGCGCGCGAAGTCGGTGCTAGGCTCCTGATGATTGTGGAACTTGAGAAGTGACATGAAGGATTGGAAAAAGGCTCTGCGGGGTGTTGGAGCATCCATGACACCTTTGATGATGTTGTCCAAAGCCTCTCGGTGTTGTTCGTCCTGCCACATCTCTGTGTTTCGCCAGGCGCACTCGAGAAGGAGATCTTGGAAATTTTCATGCTTAGCGAAATCCTGAAGAATCTCCCACTGTTGCAGCTTCTGTGCACAGAGAACCCAGTGATCCTCCCAAAGCATATACTCGGCTTGTGAGAATGGTATCACACCAGTTCTAGCTTTGATCTGAGCATTCTCATACAGCTTCTGAGCTTTGTCCCACATGCCATTCTGTTCGTATGAAAGGGCGGCGTTAGTTTCGACGAATTGGCAGCGTCGCCTCCAGGTACCATAGAACAGATCGTCCTCTTGAAGTGAGGCGTACAGCTCGACAAGAGCGTCGAGGTTGCTCTCGCGAACCGTAGCAGACTCAACCTGAGGCTTGATGGCAGCATTCTCGAGTTGAACCAGGGCGGTGTACCAAGCATCGTATGTCTTTGCCTCGTATTTGAGGACGTGCGGTGGAATTTTACACTCAGGCCAAGTCTTCGCAGCACCATCGAGGATTGATTGAATGACGTTGGGGCGTTTGTCAATTTGGCGGCTGTGATAATCTTTGGTGAGCAAGGCCACAATGCCGCGCTCCAGGTCCACTCGGTCATCCTTTGCAACCGACGACCAGTAGATAGGAAAGAGTGTTACCCAGAGGTTGTGAGCAAGTTGAGAATCAATATGTTGGAGTTGCATCAACGGTTCAATCACATCCTTCACCTTGATGTCGCCGAGTTCCGACATGAAGCGACGATGAGTAGCCATGAAGGACTCAAATTTATCATCGATGATGACAGTAGGCTCTCGAGCCTCCATCTCCTTGGTAAAGATAGTCAGTAAACGAGAAATAGGCAAGGTCTTAAAGTCGGTCTGGTAAAGCTGAATGTTGGCATTTGTCTCCACGGCACCTAGCAAAAGCTGGGTAGCTTGAGCAAGCCAGTAGGAGTCGGAGAGAGTGTCCCAGTTTTGGGAAGTGAGAACATAAGACAGACGAGCACTGGCCGACTTGGACAGGCTCTTGTCGAAAATGGCCATGAACCGATTGCGCATTTCGACGTCTGCTGCACGAGTACCAATAAGGAATGCATGCTCCATGCGGACCGTGAGTTCCGTACGAGTTATCTTAGGATCCTCGTAGATGCGGATGACGAGATCCAGGAACTTGGAAAGCATGGTTGGGTCTTGTCGATGTTCAAAGGATAACATCTTGTGAAGGACGGCCGTCTTCTCTTTGAGGGTCGGCCATGTCCCTTCAGATCGGAATACCCATCCCTCAACCATGTTCAATATCTCTTCGCAAAGTTCAATCGACATGGACTTTTCCACCAGAGTTGCAAGGACGCTGAGGAAAGGTCGGCGAGCGTCACCCAGAACCTCCATTCGTAAGGCTACCACCTGTATCTCCTTGATCATGATCTTTGTCTGAATCTCAAGATCGTAGGCAGACATTTCTCCACTCGGCGCATTGGGATCTTGGTTCCTGTTGTTGACACCAGCAGCCTGGTTTGCGACCGCGTTGTAATGCTGTACGTGCTCTCGGGCATGTTTCGACTGAAGGGCCTTCATTAGGGACGGAATATGCTGGTCAATGACATTCGGCTTCCGCTGGCCAAGTGACCAGAGGATGTTGACGCCAGATGTATAGTTGCTGCTGTTCATTGCTTCTGTCGCCAGCTGAGACAGGTAAATGACGATCTCAGATGTTTGTGTCTCGGTTTCGCCATCGGCATCAGCATCCTCCATGGGCGTATCGTCAGGTACGGAATCCAGGATGCGTTTGATAATTGATCGAAGCTCACGGTTGTCGTCAAACTTCTTGTCGGAAAGATGAAGACAATCCTGAATTTCAGGATTTTCCGACTTCAGGCACTTCTCCAGTACCTTTTGAATAGATGGCATGCTCTTCTGAATCCACTCATCCGACTTTGAGTTGAGAACAATGCGAACGACTTGAAGGGTGTTAATGATATTAGTTAGGAATTTGTCATCGAATTTTTCCTTGTCAGATGGGTCAGCAGTGAGGATGGTCTGCGTTCGGTCGCTCGCCAGAATGACATGCGTGACGTTAGGAAATAGGTCAAGTTCGAGATCACCCCAGTACTGAGGCTGCACCAAGTTGTAAAGCAACTTCATTGCCTTCTTGCAGAGATCAGTCAATGCCAGAGGCACGGGAGGAATCGACGATGAAATTTGATCCCGAGGTTTGGCTGAGGGAAGCTCGTATCGCTCGTTCAATTGAGCAATGAATTCGACGAGATACTTGATCATTTTCAGACGGTAAAGAGGTGGGATCTGATACTCGGCACGCCCTGTCGCAAGTGAGGTGTTGGCTTGTTCGGATTCCAACTTTCTTTTCTTTGTGTTCGGGGATTGAGAAAGAGATCTTGCTCCAATAGCTGGCGATTTCCCTTCAACTCGCCTTTCCTCCCAAGTCCAGATCAACCACATCATGTTAAGACAGAGTCTTTTAGATTCATGAGAAGCGTTTTGGGGAGCAGCGAGCTTCCGCAGAGAGCTTATCATCAAAGTAATGTACTTGTCGCGAGCTTCGTAGAAAAGATTCGGGTGTCTAACAAGGAAGTGGAAGATGCTCGTCATCTGCTGAGCGTTTTGTCCTTCATCAGCAAGGATACGGCGCGGTGCAACAGCCCAAGGTGCGTTGCGTTCATTCTGACCAGTTCCGCATCGCTTTGGCAACATGGGCGCAATGAGCTCCAGTGCTTGTGTGACCAGGGCGCGTCCCTCGTTCTGGTTAGCTTTCAGTAGTGAAAGGTACACCTGAGTCACTATCTTTGGCGGTGTTTCGTAGTGAGCAATGAAGTAGCCGATAACGACATAGGCAGCATGCTTATTGATCACATCCTCAAGACGAATGAACGTCCAGCCAAACTTTATGATATCTTTCCTGGCATCTTGAAGTGGCGTATGATAGTATTTGACCAACATTGCAGAAAGCTGCAATACCTCAAAACGGGTATGGTCGATGCCAGGTTGAGCTTGATCGTCCATCGTCATCTCTGGGTGAACCTTCCAGATCTTGCTGCTCACTGCATCAATGACAGCTCTGTCCATCAATCGGGGGTTCCTGTTCTGGTCGAGCTGGTTCCAATTTCGCATAACATCCATCGCAACGATTGGGTTAACAATGTAATGCAGTAGGAAATACTTCATCTTGTTTGATGCAGACTTTCCAGCATATACCTCCAGACAACGAAGGACGGTTACCTTCCAGAAGTCGATAGCATCGCTGCAAATGATCTTTTGATAAATGAACGAGAAAAGCTCCTGGGTGCTGCGAAGCTCTTCAGAGGTGACGCATTCGATCAGATTGAAAAGAGGATCCAGGTCTTTGGGTGCCCTCTCAAGCGACTTGACAAGGATTGTCATGAGCTGTTCAGCTGCTTGATAAGCAGGTAGTCGGAGATGAGCTGGAAGGGTGTGTTGTCGAAGGTGAGTCTCAAGTTCTTTGCCAACATTCTTAAGCCAGTCTAGATGCTCCTTCTTCTCCATCCACTTCTCTGAGTTGGGGAAATGGCTGAGGGACTCAAAGATATGAATGGCGTTGACCATGGCAATGAACTTGGCCTCGTTGTTCTGGCTCACTAGCTCGTTGCAGCGGGTGATTAGTCCATCGGCGTTTTCAACTGCAACTTCTCGCAGGGCGTGGCTGTCACCGTGGCGAAGGACCTGAGCCAACAGCCGGCCGTACTTGAGATCCTCTACCTTTCCAAACAGATATGCCCAGATTTCCTTTGGATATCTGTTCATGTATCTGTAGATGGGAAGTCGGAATGGGCTGAGTTGAGTCCGGCGCAGCTTCTCTTCCAATCCAAGGAAGCAATCGATCAGCCGCTCCTTGAAGGCTTCAGCCGGCGCGGGCAGCAGATGAAAGATATTTAGAATGGCAGTGATGATCTTCATCTGAGGATGTTGGTCGAAGAAGCTAAAAGAGATTTGCTGCAAAGCACTGGGCTCCACAATGGAATCGATCTGCTCTAGCAAGCGAGCACCTATCTCGACCTTAAAGTAGGATGTGAGCAACTTGAGCAGCCTAGACAAGTTGTCAAGTCCCGCAGTGCTCAAGCGTTTGGGATCCGAAAGACTCTGCAGCACTGGCCTTAGACCTCCCTGAAGGAGCTCCTTGGGTAGGCGCCTGTCCACAGATAAAACTGACTTCAGAGCATCATTTGCCGCAGTAATGGTGGGTTTCGATTCCGAATACAGACATTTAAAGAATACACTAAGAATCTTAGTCTTGGTGGGTTGGTTAGAGAATTCCTCAAATGTCATGGCAGTTGTGAGAAGCTTGATACACGAAACACGAAGGTTGACAATATGCTCATGTGTACGAAACTCTGCGGGTTTGTTTGCTAGAGACTCGTCACTAGCATCTGCCAAGGCTAAGGACTCCATCAAGAGACGGTTCAGGTTCTCGTCAAATGGGACCCAATCGTTCTTCAGGCTCATGTGATACGTCATGGCATTGATATAGCCAATCTGGATACTGAACGGCAACGCACGTAAGGGCTTAGCAAAGATAGGTTGCAAAATTTTGTCCTTGCAGGATTCGAGCAGCTCCCAGACCTCGCACTTTGCTGCCTTGGCAATAAGTTCCAAGGAGTGTTTTGCGGTCTCACGAACATGCTTGTTCATGTGATACAAATCACTACCGAATTGTTGGCAAATCTGGGAAAGCCGAGGTTGCTTAGGTTGAGGATTCTGTGGCTGGCCTGGTTGCTGTGTGATTGGTAATGCGTCTTCTTTCGTGATGTCCTTTGTGATGCGTTTTAGGAGCACCTCCAAGCCTGTTTGGGCCAGGCAGCGCGTCTTCTCGGGAAGATCTTGGGGCATGTCCTTGACCACATAGGTGAGCGCACGTATGAATTCGGTCTGCTTAGAAGTGATCCAAGTGTCACCCAAGTCAAGCTCAGTAAGCAAATAGTTGATCCCCAGACTACCACCAGTCTTGGTGAACCACTCCTCTTCGTAGCAGCTGTGACAAAAAGTGCTGCTTAGATGGCTGAAGAACGGAAGTTTGCCAACGTCGCTTTCGGAACCAAAGATGGTTGCCGTAGAGTTGTACATTTCTTGGATGGCACTCTTGCCAGCCTCACGCACGTCTGGGTGATCAGAAGCCAACGATTCAACAATGGCGTCTGAGAGATTGCGCGTATCAATATGCAAAGGGCCCTCGCCAGCATTCGGGTCAAAGGGACTAAAGGTGCGCTTCAGATCTACCAGAGCCCTGCCAATTTCGATGATTGCAAAGTGCTTACAGACGTTGAGCAAGAAAGCACTGGCCTCGTCCTTGAACTCAGGGAAGGAGTGCGCAAACATAATCGCCTTGAGGAGCCGCTTGACGACCAAATCTTCACTCTCTTTCTTAGGGATCGATCGCTCGCGGTCGGAGATCTCGAAACTGGCGGCGTTGATCTCGTACCTTCGTGCGACCAAGTCCTCGGCCTGGAGTCGCAGTAGGCGGGGAAGATCTTCCGGAAGCTGATCATATCCGATACGCAGCTTGAGTTGGGACTTGATCAAATGTAGAGCTTGTTTCTTGTAGTAACCATCGTATTGCTTGTTATGGTTGTTCTTGGTGGTCTTTGGGAACTCCATCAGCTTCTGAATGGCAAAGTCAATGCCCATATCAGCGGGGAAAGCTCTGTCCTTCTTGGAACCGAGAAGTCTCAAGTCAAAGCCTGAAGGATCATCGGCGTATTCCCTATAGGAAAGAGGAACGGCTCCGGTCATGAACTTTCGATTTCTACCACCCAACTTGCCAAGAATCCTCATGGTAGTATGAGCGTGGAAGTGGCTATAAGGATGGGGCTTGAGATGATCAAAGAGAGCTGTCATCAGCTCATCAATAACGGGCGCCATAATAGGATCGAGATAGTCAGCCGTGAGGTTGTCAACGCACAGTTCAAGCGTCCGCAACCCTTGCCCAACAAGATCTGTCCCTGCTCGTAAAGCAACGACAAGTGGACGCATCAAGAAACTCAAATGCGGCAGCAAATGGCTTAGTCGTGCTGGGACCGTAAGGCATAGCTCTACATACAAGTCGCGCTCAGAGGGCTTTCGAGCAGCCATTAGGAGATTGTTGAGTACATCCAGAAGCATTTCAAGAAGAGGCAAGATTTGCTTATATAGCTGCTCGAATTTACCACCACCAATGCTGCGGAACAACGAGCGTAAAAGGAGGAAGTAATTCATTGGCTCTTCTGCCTTAGTCGACAGCTCAATGGATTTTGTGACAATGTTGACAACATGTGGTAAAAGGACCTGTTCATTCTGGTTGGCGAACAGTGTGACTGCCATAAAAGCCAATTTGAAGAGTCTCAACAAGATAGAAGACTTCTTGACATCGGCAGACCCAACTTGGTCGATTCGTTCCATGAGGAATTGCAGGAGCATACCGCAAAAGCTAGGAGAAGTCGCCTCGCTAGCAAGGAAGAATTGGGGTATATGCAATAACGCTGTATGTTCAAAGATCATATCATAAAGATGCGGGATCTCCTGCTGGAACACCTCATGGAAGGTGGCGGGATCTATGGCATGAAAGACCGTGGCGAAAGTTTCGAGTAAGTCTTTCTCTTCTTTGCTACATGAAACCATATAGAAGTTGGCCATGTATTCCACCGGGGACATGTATTGAGACTCTGCAGCTGGCTTCTCAATTTCGTAGTATCTGAAGACATATGCACCCTCACGAAAAAGTTTGATGATGACCTTGACCTCCTCAGCAGTAAAGCCATAAGACACATCCTGCCAGTGGGTCGGCGCATTCTGAGAATCGATGGGTGACCCAACGTTGCACGTCCTCAGCTGGTAGAAAGTGTTCTTTAGACCTGTCATCAAATTCCGGAAGAGAAACTTGTTGTCAATAACAGGATCAGCGCCCCGATCTCGTGGATTCGATGTCTTGATCGGTACGGCTGAGAATATGTCGGTTGCATCCCAATCGGGTGGACTGTCCTTATCCGCCAGATAAGTCTCGGGCGTGCCAGCCTTCATCTGCTCACGGTACAAGGCGGAGAGCTTCACAGCGTTGGGATACTGTCGGTTCATGGCGGCGAATTTGTCGGCGATGGCATTAAGTATCATGATGAGATAATGTCGTGCATCAACTTTGTTGGGTAGCTTTGCGATACATTCAGCCATATTAAGAAGCAGCTTCGCACTCATCGTCTGGAAGCTTGTACCAGGGAAATTATCCTGGAGGTTCCTGGTATAGACCTCAACAGTCTTCCTGATCTGTTCTGGCTTCAATGAGTCGCGTACATGGTGAATCAAATCAGCAAGCATGCTGTACGCCAACGGTCTCATGGTCTCATGCACAGTCAATCCATCTCCAGTAAGTGTTCGCTCGTCCAGAAGCTCATCGATCTTTGGGATAAAGATCTTCCGGAAATTATAGTTAATAATGTGCCGGATCGCAACGATCAGTTCCTTGCGCGTGCCAGACTTCTCCCTAGGACAGTCCTTCAAGAGACGCAGGACAATGTCGGGTAATCGGGGAAGGAATTCGTTTAGATGTGAGGCGTATTGTCGAAGAAGGTAGGCCAGAAAGCTCATGGTTTTGACTTGAGCCGTGATGAAGTCGGCAAAGGCCACCCGGTTCTTGATAGCGGGACTCACTCCAGTGTGAATCGTTCCTTTTGCGGCAGCATCAGCGTGCGCTTGCTGCTGAGCTGAAGCCTGAAGGCACAGCACATTCTGGATGAGAGGGACAAATTTCCTAACGTTTTGCTGCACCGTATTTCGATAGACCTGGAATATCGATACCACAATGATGGGGCATTCGGAAAGAACCTTGAAGGACTGCATGCCCTTCAACAGCGGACGGTTTTGTTGCTGAGGGTCGGCCCCAAGGTCATTGACGGAAGCGACTGGTGAACCGGGCCGTGGGGATTGGAAATTCGTCTGCGAGTTGCCGGGCGTTGAGGGCGCACCGGGTTGTGATGGCGCGTTGTGGGGGGCATTGTCAAGTTGTTCTCGGACGACCTTTTCCATCTGCTCGAAGAGTTCTTGTATGAGGGTGAGAAAGAGCTGCACCTTGCCCTGCAACACCTTGTGCTGGTGACGCATAATATCCGAAATTATTTTGACACATATCGTCGCATTTTCTTCATTGTCGGTTCGTACGAGCTGCATCAACAAGTCCACAGTTTCTTCGGCGTATGGTTCGAAAGGTTCGGGAGGAGCGGGCTGGGTAGGTAATCGGTGGAGGACTTCGAGGATGACCATTCGGAGTTTCTAGCTGAATGTTAGCAGCAAATCGTTTCATGATTGATTCTCAAACTAACCTGCTCGGGTGAATTGCTCTGAAAAGTACATGGTCCTCTTAAGATGCCCATAAAGATGGGCATCAACCGCTTCAAGAATGGCGGGTATATCTGACCACTGGTGTAATGATCCAGGCTATCGCGCAATGTGGTTGCGGCTTCTAGCTTGAGTCTTACATCTAAAATAGTAAAAATGTTAGCAACCTCATTACAATCATCAACCCCATATCGCAGATGGCATGCGACAGCAACGTTGGTGGGGTGGAGGTTTGCAAGAGCTCATACCGATATCAACAGTGCTAAGTCGCTTCACGACATCATCTATAGTGGTGCCCGACATGGCTGCATTATCGGCGTCCACTTGACGCGATGCGATCTGCCATTCGCAAGGAGGTCGGCTCGTTGATGACCTTTTATGGCTTGGGTGGAAGGTTTAAGTTAGGAAGTTGCTCGTCGCAATCGCCTGTTGTGTTGCGAAAACGCGAATCCGATCAAAGAAGTCGCTGCGTGAATGGCTTGAAATTTTGATTGTGCTTGTAAAAGTTGACAGGCGCCGCGTCGGCAAGGTGATATCGGGTGTTTGCGGTGGTAGTTGTATTAAGGTGTATAGCAGGCACGCTTGAAAGTAGACGTAGACGTGAATCGTCTCGCGTTGAAAATTACAAGAACGACCATGCTGGGGGGGTGCAGCCGCCAATTCCACTGACGCTAACGCCGTATCAATGTTTGACCGGCATTAGCTTCGCCCTGGCCACCAATCATATCTGGCTTGGTTTCCATGTCAAGCTGCCAGGACGCTACTCTATGTTATCTCGTATCTTATCTTGTATCTTATCTTTTCTTGCCCGACGTTTTGTAAGACAAAGGCAAGCAATATCGCGTTTGGCTCAACTATTTGTGAAAGATTGGTAACATAGTGGGATCTTCGAAAGGTACCAAATACTAGTTGCTTATCAAACATACAATCAAGCTGCATAACTTGATTTAAAATTTGGATACTATTGTTGATTACACTGACACGCAGCAGAAGCACAAAGAGGATCTCAATACCAAATGCCCCGTATGTGCTGGAAGCCCCACCGATTACGGCCCGCCGCCTGGAGCATTCAAGAATAGGGTAGTGGGGGTTGATTCACTGACCAAACCATCAACTAAACTGACAAAGGCCTTTGTTCAAGAGGAAACTCAGGATTCTTCTGGTGACTATAAATTCAAATTGGCCCATTTCTAGGAGTTCTCAAACATTTGCTGTGATCATTTCGTCGCGTTCTTGCAGCCCTACCTGCGACTGGGCCATCTTTCTCGTCAACTACCATCAAGCCCTTCAGGATAACCTTATCTCTCATTCAACATCAACAGAATGAGTGGCGACTACACAGCCTTCTTCTACGGTAAGAAATGTTTACAAAAAGGCTTCCGGAACATATCAACTAATACACATGATAGGCACCTTGGTAGGTTTGCCTATGGCGTTCGGTTGCGTCGCTGCGCTCTAGGCTACTGAACATGAGTCCCTAACCCGCTGGTACAGATGGCCCCTGAGGTCTTCTTCACCGTCTGTTACGGTGTCCGCGACCCTCCCCAAGTTATTAAGGACATGCATACATTCACTCCTGCCATCCTCGAAGGCTACTGTCGCCACAGAGTTCAATTTGCTGATTATCCCGCCGTCGTGGCTGAGGAGGGCCACACCGTACTTGGGGTGTACGCCACTGGTCTTACTGATGCCAATGTCGATAAGCTCGACACCTTCGAAGGACCCGAGTACTTCAAGGAAACGGTCAAAGTCAAAGTGTTGAACAAGGACGGCACTGCTCCCACCAAGGAGGAGTTCAAGGAGACTTCGGTCTATGTCTTCAATGACCCGGCGTATCTGGAGAAACGTGAGTGGGACTTTGAGGAGTTCCGAAAGTCAAAGATGCACAACTGGACTCGGGGTGGGTTGGGTTTCGGATCAGGTCAGTTTACTCAAGTCTTGCTCATGTGTCCTATGCTGACAGTACGGGGACAGACGCTGCCGAAGAAGTTGCCAATGGCGATTCCAAGTAGACGCATGTTTCTGCAAGCGCTTGCTGAGTATCAGCAGCCGGTCGTTTATTTGGCTGCAGCATGACAAAACATTGTGTTCTGGCGGTGAGGGGGATGTAGAGACTTCGGTACCGATAGATTGGTTCATAGTGGGATGGGTCTCATAGATCATTACAGCCCTAAGGGCATGAAACAGACGAATCATTTCATCCAAAACCAGCGCAAGCGCCGAGTCTGTCAAGAGAGAGACAACAGATAATAAACCAACTCATCAGTGTAGCTCTAACGACCACCTTGTTACGCCAGAGTCTTGGTACTGGTCAATTCACCGGCGGTTAAGTCGTTCCAGAATATCGGAACACCCTTGTATAACAGGTCATTGTAAACTGGATTTTGACACACCGAGTCAGGTCGCAAGACGATTTCGGGTTGAGTCGTGAAGAGGGTAAGCTAGAGTATCAAGTCTCTGTCAAATTTAGTACGTACGTTATGCCTGTGAAAGCTCGGTTTGCATTGGTTTGCCTATTGACGAAACGTTGTAGCGAATCCTTTGGGTTAGAAGTAATGTGGAATTTCCTAGGTAGTCAGTATAGGCAGGAATGGAGAATTATCTAATCGGGTAGGTCAATACCAATGAGGCTCTACTAAACTAGTGTTAAATCTATTTGAAATGTGGCTGAGAGCTCGCCGTCGTTGCGTAAACCGTCAAAGTTGAAGCTTGGGTCAAGAGTTACAGGTCGAATCCTCCCAACCGGCAAATGGTTTCACGCCACCTGGTTACGTGGCTGTTATACCTGGCCCTGTCCGTTATGTTAGGATTAAGATCAGGAATAGGAATGCATCAATATTGGATGGGTAATTATGGTCGGTGCTTTAATGCGGAGCCTGGGAGTGTTAACCGAAACCGTCGTCCGCGTAGTCCGAGCTGAGGATTATTTTAACTTGAAGATCTTGAGAACCCTGGTCCTAATCCTACGTAGCATTGGAAAACACGACGAGAAATCGCCCTGTTTCGCCCGATGCTCAACCCCCTGGCTTTCTCCAGGCGTGTTGGTTGGGTTGCAGATACTAGTAGTCACGAGAAATCCTGAAGCTGCCTAACCTGGACACTGACGAGTGAACGTATTCTGGCGACTATATGCGACTCACCATTGGCAAGGGCGAGACGAGTGTCTGAAAGCTAGCATATAGCTATTCTAAGCCATCTGCAGCATCTTGCTTACAGCCTGAAAAGGCTGTATCTGGCGTCAAGGTGACACAGCGATTGGATCTCATCTTGCGCCTGAGAGATCCAATAGAGAGACAAACGTAGCGGTTCTGGTCTCGGGCTGTCGTGAGACAACCTATAGCAGATGCAAGCGGCATCTCGCTCTGGCCTCAAAAGAATCTAAGCACAGACTTCCACAGATAGACGCTAACAATTACCTATCAGTCGCTGTAAGTGGCCGTGACTCTCACCTCCAGCCTGCCACGCTGTCTAGGGAGGAGCTCGGTTCCCTCCGGGCGGTTACCAGACTTCTGACCTTCCAACCAATTCAACCAATTCAACCCCACAGACACCAACACCACCACTCAACAACCCCCAAAACATCAAAACACCAAGACGCGAAACATCGTGATATCTCCCTGCAGAAAAGCCACACTGAGAGGCCTTTGTTCTCGACTTAAGCCAGGTGCCGATACCTCTTGAATGATACCTTCCGTTTATGATTGGTTTGTCACAAAAGCCTGTAGTGACAACAAAGGAAGTTATGAAACTGTGCCTGTTTCACTAAGTAGGAAGAATAAAAAATGAAAAACTCTCCGCAAATCCAAGGGACGGCCCCCTGCCGTCCTAGTCTATCACACGGAGAAAAAGCCCAGAAAGGGAAGAGAATCAGGAGACAACTTCCAGTGAGGTCTTTTTGACCACGCCTGAAAGATTTTTGCCCTGTTCAAGATCTACACGCACCCCTGACTTGAAGACGATCGTTCAGGGGATTCCTCAAGATGGCAGGCCGTCAGGGTTCCACAAGAA